>QGMG01000028.1:0-82969 GCA_007825325.1 Lachnellula cervina | reverse complement strand
TATAAACCTAACCCAACCCAACCCAAGCGAGAAAATAAGCAACCCAACCCAACCTAACTATACCTAAGTCGGACTTAGGTCGACCCGGGTAAGCTGGGTTTTTATGCATACGCTGCCTGCGAGGACAACTAGAAAATGTTTGTCGAATAGAATCTTTGAATTACAAAGTGAAGACTACCAGAAATGGCAACCCTTCAAATCAATGTCTTTGTTGGCCCCCTGATTCCCATGGAAGAACTGCCATGGCAGTGATTGGAGCCTCTAGTCACATATCTCCGTACCCTCGTCCACGGCAGTGAATCAATCATTTGACACTTGTATTACTCATGCTCGGTCCGCAGATCTGGCTTGTTGGATTGCAAGAGTCACTCCAAAGAAGGGACTGACACCCCGGGTCTAAGATACCAGTCATGGGCAGTTCTGTGAATGGAGACAATTGTGGGGGACATTCTGCAGCAGCTAGTTGTGTAACACTAGATACTCTTCTTGAACTCCGAGGTAAAAAAACGTAGCGTATTTTATGTATTAATAAAATTAGAGACTCTTCCAGGCTGCTGGGGTCCATAACCATTGCCATACCTGTTGACGATTTAATTCAACCGACGCCAAATTCCCCACCTACACCTACCAACATAACTCGGTCCTGAACTCCAGGACTCGTAATATGTCATATCAATAAATCAGCATCACATAAAGTGCTCCGAACTCCCATCCTGAAATACCATAGTATTCAAATATCCAATTCCCTATCCCAGTTCCCTATTCCGTCGTTCCACGACACTCCGATATTGCTCTTTACCCTCAAAACCAAAAATCAGCATCTCGTCGTAATGGACACAATTCCACAACTTAACAAACTCCGAAACACTTACAAATTACTTATAGAGCATCCGCATCCGCAAGCCTTCGTCTCAAAGACGGACCCTTGACTTTCTTCATCGTCGCCTCCAAGAAGCGTTCTCGCTGCCCCCGAATCTGTGTTTTTGCAGTGGGTGGTGCAACGAACTTGCCCCCGGCAAAGGTAAGCACGGCAATATTCCCAGCGCTGAGGGCGAGATAGTAGGTCGAGATAACGCTAGGCATTATGATGCGTAGGTGGTGGTGGTGCTCGTGGTGCTCGTAAGTAAGGTGGCTTTGTATGTAAAGTTGACAATGTATGTACTAACTACCGTATGGAATTGTGTTTATATGTGCTTTGAGAAATGGAATGGTACGAGGCCAAAAGGGAGCTAGCTGGGCAATGTAACACTGGGTGCGGGGTAGAGTGCGATGGAATGGCCCCACCCCCGCATTTTATCAAGGGTCCTTCGGGCGCTCCCGCGAAGCCGCCTGGATTCGCAATAATAGTTGGCTGACTTATGAAGTGACGCGTTCCCGCAATAAGGAAGCCTCTTATTGGTCTATGCAGTTGCATGAACATATATTTGTCTAATTGGAAATAAAAAATCTGATGGGTTTTATATGTATGTATGTACTGCTTGTCACATACATTTGGTGAGGGGGCGTTAGCGCCATCTTAGCGCGCCTATAATCGTCCATTTAACCTCACGTGATATCCGTCGTCGCATTCGCTCCTAGTCTATAGAAGCAAGATCCGTCGTCAAGCAAGAATCGTCGCTTCCATGTTTTTTACAAAGTACTACTACATACAAATTTGGCTGCAAAGGTACTTCCAAATAAACATTTTTTTTTTTATTAAATTCTACTCTGCATTACTTGAACTACTTGAATTAGAATCACTCCCACTTCCTAAATCGCTCTTATTGTCGCTACTACTACTACCTATATAAAAATCTCCCTCTCTAAGGAGACTTACAAAACTAGGACCTCTTATAGGAGGCTGCTGCTACTCTTTTAGCAATATAAGTGCTTCCCTGCAATCTATTCTTAAGGTAATTATATCGACCATTTCCTCACTTAGCTAGCTAGGGGGTTCTAAATTAATAAATACATTAATATAGCCTAGAAGGGCTTGATCTACAGTAAGTTTTGCTACTATTTCTAGGTCTAGAATAGGGATAAAGAGCGCTACAGTATAGATCTCATTTGGGCTAATATTTGCTATCTAAACTAGCCTTTGCTTCTTAAGTCAATAGCAAATAACACTAAAAGCATACTCCTCTCTATAGCGTTTTAATTCGATTTTGCATAAGAAATTTATCTTCTTATTTGTAGCTACATCCTCCCTCTTTTTATTACGCGCTATAATTAATGCGTCTATAGCTTCTCCTATTATCTCTCCCCCCTTTTAGATATAGTAGCAACTTATAGACTTCCTCTTAGTAAGGGTATCTACTCTTATAAAGAGCATATCTCTCTCTACCCTTATAATATCCTCCTAAAGCAATTGTGTATTTATAGCTTACTTAACTCGCTCAAATTTGCTACGCGTAGGACTACTTAATAGATCACTAGCCTTAGTGCGTATTTAGTGTAATTCAACTTAGATTTAGAGGCTATTTTTAGGAATAGAAGGTTTAGTAGAAGGCAAGGCGTCTTAAAGTGAGGTAGGAAGAGGCGTTAAGCTTAAATTATATATAAACTTCTCTATAGCTGCCTTTACAATTTTAAGGCTTAGAGGCTATATCTCTAATTTGTAGAAGGAGCTCTAAATTGTTCTCTTTTTAAAGGTGTTCTTATGCATCTTAGTAAGATTGTAGAGGAAGTAAGCAATTATATAATTAAAGTCTAGCATAGCTAGAGATTTGTAGATTGCTTTATTATACTAATGCTTATATAGCTAGAAGATGCTAATATTAAGAGGTTGCATAATATGCATAAGATATAGAGGGAAAGAGAAAGGCATAATATAATTCTCTCGAGCTTTATTTATAAACTTAAAAGTAATATAACTTCTATAATTATCTATTAGAAGCATTCTCTAAGGCTCCTTAGATCCTATACTAGTATATAAAATGTAATAGTCCAAAACCCTTATTCTAAGGTTATTTGTAATGAAACTACTCTCATTCAAGAGAATAAGCTCTTTCCCCTTTAAATGACCGCAATACTAGAACTCTATATAATGCTTCCCCTTAATAATAATAACTAGCGGAATCGTCTTAGCTCCCCTTGCATTTATTGTCTTAATAATAGTAAGGCTTTTATAGTCCTTAGAGCTAATCAAGTATAATTTATAGATCTCCTTAGAGACAAGGACTTGAATGCCTTTTAGGCAGCCTGCTCTAAAGCTAGTTTCATTAAAATTATTAAGGTTCTCCCGTTTAATATTATATTTTGTGTAAGTAGCATTATATTCTATAAACTAAGCTTCTATAGTTTAGATATCCTACGCTAAGATCTGTACTTTAGCAATTAGCTTAGTTATAATCAAATTTATCTTCTTCTTCTTCTACTACTTTATAAACTAGCTCTCTATTAGATAGCATTATCCCCTATTCTCTCTTAATCTATAGATTATACCTAGAATAATAGATTGAGTAGGGAGTAAGGTATGCGCAATCCATAATTAGATAAAGCCAAAAATGGTAGCTTTCTTCTCATCCGTTAGAATCTTATTATAACTACTATGCTGCTTCTTTAGCTGCCCCTCCTTATTATCCTTTAGAAGAGAAGACCCTAATATAGTAGCTTTCAGGTAGTATATCCTTGCAGTAGTAATAATAGATTCCTAAGGGTTTTTGCGTAGAAACCTCTTTGCTTTGCGTATATAGCGTTTGTGATTACTAGCATTAGCAATAGCTTTCTCCTAAACTAGAGAAGACAATCGAGGTGAGGAATGCGGTAGAGAAGGTGAGAAAGGTAGAGAGGGTATTTCGACTAGTGTTTAAGGAGGTGAAGATATAATTTGAGGTATTTAGAGAGGAGGGGATGCTAGAGCTGTAGTAGTAATTTGAAGACGCTTTTATAGAGGTAATTGAGGTGATTCTAGTTCTAGATCAAAGGTTGCAAAAGGAGGTAAAGATAGGAAGCTTTTAGAAGCATTGCGCTTTCGTGCTATAGCAGTGGTTAGGGGTAAAATGCAGTTGCGGTAGTTAGGAGTAAAATGCAATTGAGTTTTTTTGGGTGGTGTTGCCACCTAAAATGACTCGACGATTCTTGCTTGACGACGGATCTTGCTTCCATAGACTAGGAGCGAATGCGACGACGGATATCACGTGAGGTTAAATGGACGATTATATTATTACGCCTCCGCGCATCTATTATAGGGATCTGTCCTCTCCTGCACCTAATCATCAACGTTCCTGTTTGCATGTACCTAGTATGATTACTTTAATAGTCCTATCAAGGAATTAGTCACATTGCCAAACATAGGTTGTTTAGCTATGCATAGACTGTATGGAGATCATGTTTATCTAGCTAGTCTTAGCCACGCCACCTTATGCTTTGCATTTCAAATCGGAAGTCCTCTGTAAAAATAAAGTAGGTGTCATTGGTTTCCCTACGTGCTTATCAAAGTATTAAGTAAAGCCTCATATTCTCCGTGCAATGCCTGCATATACACCCCTATTAACATCAACCCAAGTATCCAACACCTCCACAACTTCATACAAATCAATTCCTCCTCCAGCCCGTATACGCATTACAGTTTCAGATTCCACGACGTTCCCCACAAGTCCCGACTTTCCCTCGGTCGCGGCTGTCGATGTCTCCAGCTCCGCGTTCGACCCAACTCCTTCTTGGCTCGACCCAACTCTCTCTTGGCGCTACTAGTCCCGAAAACCAGGATTCGCGCCGAGCCATGTTCTGTTTCTGTCGATTCTATAGTCGAGATGGTGGCTGTGTTGGAGATTGTTTCCGAGAGATCGATCAGGGAAGCGTTGAAGCCCACTGAGTACATGGAAGCCCCGTCGTTGCAGGGTTCCTCGGATACTGAAGGGCTGTACATGTCCTCGGTTGGTGCTGGTGCGGTTGCTGGTGCGGTTGCTGGTGCGGTTGCTTCGGCAAAGCTCATTTGCTTTCCCTCGGGTGGTTCGATGCCTGGGAATGGATGATCTGTGGCCGCGACTAGGGTTGATAACCGTTGATTAGTATGTGGGTTGTATAGCAGCCATTGCAGTTATGTGGGAGCATATGTTCTTACAGCATGTTTCCCAGGCTATCTTTTCGCTGTGGTACCGGTACCAGCAAGTCGATCTGCCGGGCTTGGTGTCGTACAGACGCACGTAGTTGGTCGATGCGAGGAGCAAGATGGTTCCGAGGAGGACGGAGGAGTTGCGATAGGTTGCAAGTAGGGCTTCGACTTGAGGTATTACTGAGATGTAGGGGGCCATGCTGGTTCTTGTCTGGTGGGTAGGTCAATATTTTCAACGCGATAAACGGTGGGAAGTTAAGTTTTACTGGAGTTTGAAGTCAAGAGGGCCTAGGAAGTTGCACGCGCCAGGACTGGGGATTTGGTGGAGAGTGAATGGAAGTCATCTCGGTTCCACTTTCCTACTAAATGAATCCTCATGCTTTCCCTTCAAGCCAGAGAAATCCTAGATTGCCAATTGTGGAAGCGTATCTAAGTATCGTACTCCATATAAAAGCTTGAAGGCTTTCAATTTTTCACGGTATAAAGGGGAGAGATGAATAGGCTGAGTAGTACAAATATACTAGGTCAAGAATTGTATTTTCAGCAAACTGCCTATTTGTAATTTCCTGACCAAGTCACTTCGATACACGACCTTTGGTGTTGCAGTTGAAGTATTCTTTTCTCCCAGCCAATGCACTCCAGTTCCGTGATGTCCTCCACAAGTATTGGCCAAGTTTCTATCCATCTGAACCCCTTTTCTTTAGATGAACTCGGGCTCCATCACCTCTTCCCTAAGGTAGGTATTCCATCTTCCGTGATGCTGTGCATTCCTCCCAAGCCTGCGCCAGTCTTTTATTTACCCTTGCCGTGCGCTCCGCTTGCTCCGCAGCTGCCTCTGTAGGCGAGGAACGACGTCGCTTGGCTGGTCTTTCCGGCTGAGCATCATTGGCAGGCTGGTCGTTGGTATTCTTCTGGTTTTCTGCAACAGGCTTGATGATCTGGTCGTTTGTAGCTGGTTCAATGCCGGGGAATGTCTTGTCGGTGATACCAACTGGGGAAGGATTAGGACATGTATCTTGAGACTACAGTTAATAGCTGGAAGAAGGGACTCACAGTACGTAGTCCAAACTTGCTTCTCGCTCTCGTATCGGTACCAAGCAGCGTCCTGGCCAGGATTGCTCTCGTACAGCTGAACGTAGTTGCACGAGATGTGGTACAGAACATCAGCCTGTGAGAGTTCGGAATCAATAGCAGAGAGTTTGTCCTCAATACTATGTCTGACTGAAGTGTATGGCATCTTGTGTGATTAGGTTTCCGTAAACCTAGAGTGGATGGTGAGGTTGAAAGGACAATGACTTGGAGATTGGAAGGTTGGTATATTTTGCTAGAATGCCAGGAGGAAAACATGGACGAGGTGAATTGTTGACTAAGGTATTTAGGCACTTCCAACATTTGATCTTTGAAATTCGCTTTGATTTGCCAAACTAGAATTCCTAATTTTTCACAAGAATTGACAGTATTGCAAGATATTATCTGTCTCTAAGTCACTCTATGTTATATCTAACTTTAGATTCTAAATATTATCTCTCAACCTTTCAAGAATCTACTTCCTACAATGCCCCCTTTCCGTCACAGCTACCCAAATTCTCTCCTTGCCCCCCATCACTTGACCTATCTCTACCCTTTTCCACCCCCACAGCCGGCTCAAAAAGCACCTCATGCAATTCCTTTAACTGCTGAGCCGTAAGAAGCTCATCCGCCCTCATAGCCTCAAAGTCAATCCCCCCATCCTCTATCCTAAACTGCGGACCCGCCAACACCGACTCAATACTCGGGATCCCTTCTCCAAAAGGCGTTCCAGATTGCCTGCTGTGAACAGTGCCATCCCGTTGTACGATATAGAAGGGGTTGTACGGGTTGTACGGGTTGCCGGAATGTTGAGCGGCGTTGGATTTTGGGGGAGGGTCGTAGCGAGGGGGTGCGGTGCCGGGGAACGTGTTGTCGGTGGGTCCGACTATTAAGCAAGATGACCAGAGTCGGAATCAGTGATTTGTAAATATATCGTGTTTGGGTAAGCGGAATATAACATACACCAGTCTGCCCAGACTAACCTCTCGCTCTCGTACTCGTACCACGTAGTTGAGCGACCAGGATAAAGCTCCATGGCTTTCCGGAAGTGCGTGAGGATGTCAAGAAAGAGGCTCCATTCTTCTCTATCGGAGTTTTCTTGGCGAGCTTTAGCTACCAGTTGGGGGATGACGGAAATGTGCGTTGACATTTTAAGTGATGCGTTGGGTGGCTGATTGTTGATTGTCTAATAAGAGTCGGGTGGTATTGAGGTTGAGGGAAAGTGCTTGAATGAACACCCTGAGACCCTTATACTAAGTGAGTAGGTAGGTCGGAGTACCAAGGTAGACAGACTTATTGCAAGTTAATGGCCCAGCTTGTGCGCAGAGGTTCTATTCACGGGTTTTTGCCGTGGTGAATAAGACCAGTTTCGCAACTGACTTTAAGGTGTCGCCATAAGACCAAGTAGGAATCAAGACATCTTTCATTTATCAATCAACTAAGTACTCAAGCTTGACATTTTCAAGCTTGCGAAAGAAAAAGCACTTGATGGCTCCCAAATCAAAATTAAATTCCTACTAATACCCTCATCCCACCCCTCATAACTCATCCCCGAGAAATACCATTTCTACCCACTGCCAACAACACCAAAGACCATTCCAAAACTCCGTGCGCAACAGCTCATGCTCCCAGTAGTTCAACCAAAAAAGTAGCAAGCCACAACCAACCCGATCCCCAGCCAGATCCACCACCAATTGTTGGCATATAATATGCCAACAATTCCCTGCTCCATCCGATCCATCCACTCCATACCAATCCTCCGTCCTTCTGTCCGAGGAGCAGCCGCCGTTGACTTCGCAGACCGACGCAGCTTAGACTGGTTCTGCACTGGGCTATCATAAAAAGGAGGTTCTATCCCAGGAAACCCTCCATTGTCTAATGATTACTCGCCCGTCAACTCATGCACCAAATAGAATAGAACAGACTAGAGTGCCTACCGCCAAACCCCGTGGAAGTCCAGAACGACATCTCGCTATTCCACCTATGCCAATCCTCAGAACGACCTGCATACTTCCTGGTGCTCTTGGAATTCTTATATAGGCGTTTGGTCTCAGTGGCGACATGTCTCCTCGGGAACTTGGCATGAGATGCGCCGGGGCCGGCAAAAGTGCCTCGGTAGAAGAGTTTAAACTCTGCTTCTAGCTGCGGCATGACGGAGATATAGGGCATTGTGCTTGTGCGAGATCTCGAGGAGTATGAGGAATGGCGTTTGGAAATCTTTGGGGGTGGATAGATAGTTGTTGTTTGGTGTCGGGGTTGGTAGGTTTTGTGCTGCTTTTTAGATTCCTTGAAATGAATAAACGCTACGACGTGATACCTAGTACTTGGCAATTCACTGGATGTTAGGTAGGTACCCGCTTTTGAACACGCATTTGAACAGTATAATTCACCGCTTAGCCTCAAATTAGAATCCTTCCAGTACAGATTGACTAAAGCGGATGTTAGCATGATATAGATTAAGGAAAATAGTCGTACTCTTTCAACAAAGTTGAAAGTCTGGCAACTTTTTATTCTCCTTGGAAGCCGCTATTGCTTTCCCGTACATAATACTTAGCACCAAGACCTCACCACATTCGTACCTAGCAACCTGAAGAAAACCTTCAAGCCCATATTGTTTGTTTAGCTTTGGTGGTGGTACATGGGGTAAAAGAGGAATTTGTCAGGATTAGGATGGCATGTATGGATATTAAAAGTCTGCATCCTTGGGAGGATGCGGATAAGAAGGTGATTAAAAATGTTTCAAGAGGGTTACTGAAGTCGCCGAGAAAATGTGCAATGTGTTATATGCGGCTCGCAACAAGGGGAAGCAAAGAGTTGAATGCATGCGCAAGCCAAATTCATATTAGTGTGACAAGGGCAATTGGCGCATTTTCCCACCATCCCCCGCCTTTTCTGTGAACCAACAATCCAAGTCTTCTATATGTTGGTCCATCGTCAACTTTCTGAAGCACAAGTGCATATGCTCCCAACAGCTGACTTGACGACTCTTCAGACTCAAGCTTCTCCTTCCGAGTAAGATGCTGAGAGGGATATTGGCCCATCCAGTCTCTATCCGAGAGCTTGAAGTGGGCAAGCAGTAGACAAAATACGGCAGCACCATTGCTTATATTTGTGATGCGTTGTTTGATATCCCAACAATCGGGGGAAATAGGGACAGAATCCCCTTTGAAACTTACCAAGTTGCGCACATTTCCCTCTTCATTTGTGTCTTCTTCCGTCACAAATAAAGTGGCTTCGATAAGCGGTGCTTGAATGCTCAGCCGTACCGTTCCACAGATCCCGAAAGGGTTGGCAGTACTCGGCGAGTTGTGGAAGCTTTGGATCCGGCATCTCGAATCTGCCACGAAGCCACGCGTCTGGACAAGACCGTATGTCGCATATGGAGCCTCTTGGTTATGATTCCATATAGAAGCCCAAGACCATGATGGCGCACCGGGATTCGCGTCTCGGAAACCAAGATGGCGGTTCTCATACGGTCGCTGGATTTGCCAGCACAGCGCTCTGGGAAGGTCTTGAGACCATAAACCGGCCAGGTACTCAGAAGATGGCAAGCGTTTAGCAACTCGAGAAGCAAGACCAGATAGTGCAGGAAGACGATCGATCTGCTTTGTAAGCTTCAACGCGCAGTACTCGGTGACGAATTCCAGCCAGGCGTCCAGGACTTGTGCATCAGTCATTTCGGGTGAAGTCACGGAAGAATACATCATCTTCAGCTGGTCGACTTTGCGTTGTTCTAGCAGGCCATCGGGATCGCCCCATTTGTGGTTTTGTAATCTTGAGCATTCGCAAGATATCCCGGAGGCGCATTCCCAGATGAGCTCTTCGGCATGGAAATGCAAGGTTCTCGGGGATAGTAGTCGCTCTTGGAAAACCCATGCTCGGCTCAACAGAGGGGAAAGATCTTCAATGGTATGTGCATAGTCCATTGCGCGCGTGAAGTGATCATGTGCAACGTGTAAAGCATGGCGATAGAAAATCTTGTAGTGGCCTTCGGTCTCGTCGCTAGGCTCGATCGCCACGTCTTCGCCCACGTTGAGTTCGGTTTGGTTGAGCGTATCTAGCGACCATCTTTCCCCAAAGCATCCTTCCTTACCACTACTTGAATGTGTTGCAGCAAGATTGAGCTGTGACGACATGTATACTTGCGCCATCTTTGCCGATTCGACTTCCCAGTCCAATCTATCGTCTTGAATGATGCAGAGAGAGTCGATCCATAAGTAACGAATACCCAAGCCGCGAGTGATTTCTACGGCGTGACGAAATGTCTTCGAGAGTTGAGATAGTTTTACTCCGGCTTTTCTGTCTTGAAGTGTACTAGTAGTTGTGGTAATAATCTGTTCCTTACCCCAGCAATGACTCAATGTCATGTAGCAACCTGTCTCGGAATCTTTTGTCTCGTGCAGATAGACAATGTCGGTATCAATCTGGCCAACATCCACAACACGAGTTGGAAGATTTGACTCAGGAGGCTGACCACACGAATGATGCTTTTCACTGCATTCTTTCATCCATTCAGTTACAAGAGGTAAACACTCACTTATTTCCAGTTGACTGGAGACTGGTCGAGCAATACCAAACGCAGGAATCAAGCCACAGTCTTTTCCAACATTAAATTAGCATTCGGAAGTCTAATGGCAGGCAAACATACCATCTTTGGATAGTGTATAAAATTCTATAGTTGTTTCATAACCGACGTTGTCCAGAACAACCCGGAGACTATGGCCCCTCCGAAGGTCAATGTGAAGACGAGACGTCTCGACAAGCAAGATCTGGTCCTCATTCTCGGATTCTGCACCGTCATCCCATGACTCTTGCATACTCTCCAACCCTACGCATAGGATTTTACATGCTAGGCAATCACCTCTCTCCGCGGAACGCTTCAGCTCTGAGAATGCCACATTGAGTCGATGCTCGTCAAGAAGGCAAGGAGGTGATCTTTCTGGGCACCGATCAGGATCGAGATTGAAACACACCGGGCACACGAATACGGGTTCCATCTCGGGGTTATGTGGTCTTAGACGATACTAGCCACGAATGCGAATGTAGTAGAGAGCGAGCTTCGTTTGTCAGGCCTCCTTTCATGCAAGTATGATTAGAATTTTAGCATCACTGCAGTATACGGAGTACAAGTTGTGCTTTTACCAGCGCTACGTAGCGTCAGCAAGTATTTACTGAAAACAAAGACAGTTTTGCGCAGTCTAGAAATCAAACCTCTATGAGAATGATTACCTTTTTGAATCTTCAAAGAGAATACCGGTACTCATAGTCATCCAGTACACGTGATCTTCTCCTCACGTGCTATTTCACCATCCATGGCATGGCACGCTCTCGCACGCAATCGCCCCTAACGCGCTAAAAGCAAGCTAGGCGAATGAGAAGAGCAGCATATGAGAGTTCTCTTCCCCCTCTGCTATTTCTTCCCTCTACACGGTTGATATCCTGTTCCTAATGTTTTCCTTTTCCTCACAAGTTGCTGCGGTTTTTTCTCGTTGTTTCGCTGTTCTTTTGCGTCCTTGAAGTCGAGGATTTTTGCGACATGGCAAGTGTGAAAATGTTCTCAGCCAATGGGAGGAGTCCGAGTGGACTCTTATGTGTACGGAAGCACAGAGGTGCCGGGTTGGCAGGATGGAGAAGGAGGGCAACGCAACTTGAGTGACAGGGGCAGGGACAGGCCAGGATGTGATGCATTTTGATCTGCAAAGTATAGGATACCTTCCTTGAGTGATTTTGGATGTTTAATTGAAGGTCCCTTTTCTCCTATTTTTCGCTAAGCATTTATTATGTTGGGTGCCAACAGGAGCCTTTTTCTTCTACCTTGTTACCTACCTACTCTATGAAGTTTCTTGGAAACAATTCGAGTCTACCGTCTTGTTGCTGATGCTGAAGATGTTACGATCGATGTGTTGCATGGCATGACTTGGCTTGGAGCGGTACATTGTGGTTGACTTTCTTTTTCTCACATGCGAGGGGTGTATTGACCAATAGATAAGGCTCCTGGCGGTCATCCATCCCACTATCGCTTCTCGAAAGACCCCGCCCAATAGAACCCGGACGAATCCGTCGAGGAACCTCACGAATTACGGCGACAGAAGGGAACACGATCCGAGATCAGAAGGCCCGGCGTTCGAGATGCGTGGGATGGAGGGCATTATTACGAATGCTGAGGAGTATGGGAGTGGCGAGCGAACGAAGATGGCAGGCCGTACGTCGATCGTATTGGTACCAGCAGAAGAAAGATTCGGACGGCGTGCCGCGTGGGGCTACGGCGGTTTGGCACCGTTGAAAATCAGAAAATCGATCCGATGCCATCTGTCCTGAGCTTGGTACGAATTATCAGGATAGCAGAAGTTTGAGGAACATCGATTAGCCTTCGGAGAAGGTACTAGTAACCTTGAACAAATGCAGTGGGACAATTTACCTCGGGGACAGTTTTCAGGGTTCTTTTGGGGAAGGCCAATGCACCTGAACTGCGCAGGTCAGGTTTTACGTTTAACTTAACAATAGCATCTTACCGCTTAGAGAATCCCACAGATCATACCTTATTTGCACAGCTTGCCTCGTTTCTATTCTTTCCTTTCCTTCCCCACTTCCAAATATCAAGCAATATCCTCAACACCATCCCACAACAGCATACCACAGCGCCATACTACTACACCATACGGATAGTGATAATGAGCTCCTTCAAATCAGCAGCGTCTCGTGCACTGCGATCCAAACTTCTAGCCCAGAATCCCCGCCTTTTCGACAAAGCTAAGCGCGGTGTCGGTCTCGCAGCAACCATCCGCAGCGAACCCAACTTCCCAACGCCCTTCCTTTCACCAGGCAAGTTCATACGAGCCATCTTTCGACCGCATCTCATCTCATTGCCTTTTAGATTTCCGTTCCCCCACCATCGCGACCCCTTTGCCCCGCGTCTTCCCCACGACGCGTCCTCGAGAACAGAATGAAAATGATTTTGATGCTCTGATTGCCAACCTCACCCAAACCCTCACTTCAACCCGGTCTCGCACCCCGACGCTACCTGCGCTGCACCAACTGATGAAATCTTATACGTCTGATCCTGCCCACTGGTAAGTCGACCAAGCATGCAAACTTCACCAGTACCCTGCAGACCCATGCCACACTTCCCCTCCATCCCTTCCATCCGCTAACCTCCGTCCCAAGGTCGAGATTCGCACACATCGACCCCTCGAAACAATACACCCGCAACCTAGTCTACTCCGTGCCCGGCGTATTCAATCTCCTCCTCCTAGTCTGGAACCCGGGAAAGGAAAGCCCGGTGCACGATCATGCGGATGCGCATTGTTTGATGAAGGTATTTATTTCACTGCCCTTCCCTCCCCCTCCCTTATCCTCCATTCCTAGCCCCGATTCAGATTAACAATAAATGTAAATAGATCATGAAAGGCAGCTTGGTAGAATCACGCTTCGCTATCCCCTCTCGACCAGGCGAACAGGGACCGCTGTTGCAGACAGCTCGGAAGGAGTTTGGGTCAGACCAGGTTACGTATATGGCTGATGTTGTACGTCCTATTATTCTTTACCTCTTGTTTTCTTTCTTCTGCCTTTGCTAACGATGGGATTCGTAGCTTGGTCTTCATGCGATTTCGAACCCGCATCCCACTGAGCACGCCATGTCTCTACATTGTAAGTCTGAGGTTCGGATCGATCCTCGCAAGGGATATGGCTGATTTCCTGTAGTGTATACGCCGCCTAATGCTGCTCTGAGGGGGTGTAATGTGTATGATATGCGCAATGGGGAGGTGAGGCACGTGAGGCAGGATATGTATGATTCTGTGGGGGGAAGAGTCGGGATGTGAATCATTGTTACTTGCATGAAGACGATACTGATTGGTTTTTGGATATTGTTTGTGAGGCTTGGGCGTTGCTGGCGTTTGGGTTTTATGTAGCGCAGCGTTATGAATTAATTGAATAAGTACCTTGCTGTATGTGATGTGGTATGTTCTTTGGTCGAGGTCGAGTCTGTCATGGAGACGGACCGTTAGCTCCCCTCAACATGTCTTGTTTTATCCTCCTTTCATTTCCTACTTTATCCTTGCGCTTGTCTCTCGGTCCGATATCGCGTTCACTTCATCTTGCCGTTCCTCATCATGGCTCTTTCCCCCACGACCTTCCCTCCACGTTATGTGCGAGTGCCACAATCCCACTACAAAATCCCCACCTTTCCCTCTAACGCTCATCCTTTCTTTGTCTCCCATATCTGCATGCGTATCCAGAACAAAAACACAGCTTATCCACCATCTAATAATGACTCCACTCGCCCTCCTGCTCCCCCCAAGCTTGCCAGGCCAAGAGGACCGCCGATCGGGTGTTACAAGACGCATACTATGAATATTGATTCCCCACCGACTCCCTCAAAATCGCATCGCTCTCCGCAACAACTCCTTCCAATTCGCCCATCTCGTCCTTCAACTTTCTCCTCCGCCTCCGATCTTCTATACTCTCCGCCGCAATCCTCTCCACCTCCCTATCAGGTAAAGCATCTACGAACGAATCCGAAAACACGTCCAGCGTCTCTTCGGCGAACCGCTGATTCAGTCCATTCTTGCATACGGAGTCGGCATAGTGTTGGGCGGAGGTGTTATAATATGCCTTGAGGATGTCGTGGATCTCATAGACAAGTTGCCGGTCGTGAGTTAACACATCACGAAAGGCAGTTTTGTTGGCTTTTATGAAATCGGTGATGGGTTTGGGGGGTTTCGGATTCGCTCCGAAGGGAAAAGCTGACTTGACTTCGGAGTTATTGGGTCTAGAGGCTCCAAAGGCACCTGTCGTTGTGTTGGTGGCCCCAAAGCCTGCAGTACCAGTTGCAGCATCTCCCCAGCCGCCCAAGCCAGTATTTTGTGAGCTCCCAAATCCACCACCAAACCCACTTGTGGGCCTCGTTGTTGGTCCGGAATCAACGGGGTTTGTCGTGGTGGCATTGCTTGAAGTGCTTCCAAACAGACCACTTGAAGTTGCAGGCTTCCGCGTGGTGCTACTTGATGTGCCGCCAAACAAACCACTCGAAGTAGTAGGCATCGTCGTCGTACTACTGCTACTAATTGAGCTGCCAAATAAACCGCTCGTAGTAGGTGTTGTTGATGTTGAGCCAATACCATCAGTTGCCGTGCCTCTAAAGGAGCTACCCGCTGAACCAAGTCCTCCTGGGGTCGAGCCACCGAACAGACCACCCGAAGTAGGCTTTGATGCCGAGCTAGAACCACCACTTGTCGTGTTTCCGAACAGACCCCCGGTGGTTGGTCTCGAACCCGAGCCTAATTCTCCAAAAAGCCCACCACCAAGTATCGACGGCGTCTTGGTATCAAGAGACTCATCTTCAAGCCTCGAAATGGCGCTCATGAGTCGCAGGGTACGAGCCTCACGGATATCAGTCAAAAACTGGTTTTCACTTGATACAACCTGCAGGCCATTTTGCTCATCTTTAATTAAGTCAAGACAAAAGTCCATCAACGTACCCAACTTTGCTTCCACTGCTGAGATGATAAGCTTTTGAAGTTCATCAAATACTTGCTTGTTTTGGCAAGCACACTGAAGGCAGGAGGTCACAGCAGTGCTGAACTCCATTCGAACAGACTTGACGAACACGTCTGTAATCACTGCCCAAGATGCGGTCTGTTCTTCGAAGAGTTGCTTAAGGAGGGGATATGGTATGAGGCCAGGGAAAAAACGAGACCTCGTCAACTGATAACGATTGTTGATCCACGTATATATGTTTCCTGTCGAATCGTCCGTCTCACATGCCGCTTGGTCTGAGTCTGAGTCTTTGCCTGATTTGGGCGTTTGGAATTGCCAAACTGTCCCAACATCAAGCCGATCTCGAAAGTTCAGTCTTTTGAGCGAAGCAAGCTTCACGAGCAAAGCTCCAGACGCACTAAAAGGTAGATCATTCGAAAGGCATTCATGCTTCGGCAATTGGTACGCGGAAGCAATCGATTTGAGATATATGCGCTGCTCGGACAAAGTACCTCGAGGCTTTCCAAGACTATTCAATCTCGCTCGCATGGATCCAAGTTTCAAACGCGTTTGCTCGTTGAAAGCGGGAAATTCGGTTCGAATATGAGAGCAGAAGACACTGCTGAGTCCCCTACGTAATCCGTCGATCCCCATTCTACTCGGATCGAGGCCTGTGTCACTCGGAGTCCATTCCTTTTCTGTGAATAGTCTACCTTCTTTTTCTCTGGCCGCTTCGAGCGAGACATTAGCTCTTGTCTCTGAAGCTAGCCTATTTTTAACCATGTACCACCCATGCTTTAGCACGCGCTCTTGGTTTTTGGCTCTTTTGATAGTCTGGTACCATTAGTTATGATTGGTTTCTTTGTCAGCCATATACAAACCGATTCATAAGCATCTACGTCCTTCTCTGGGGTAGGAACAAGATCACACTTTGTCATGACACCAATTGTTCTCTCTCCAGCGGGATCTACATCATCCACGAAGCTGAAGATCTTCTGATGTATGGTTTCCTGGGTTGCATCCATGACCGCGCTGTAGTCAACTGTTAGCCTTTCCCGAAATTATGAACCCTCTGGATTCTGGTGGCGACTTTACACAATGATAGTCCTTTTCTCTGCCACAAGATCTTCGACGAGATTTTCAATCTCTTCCACAGACTTAGCGTCATGGTCTTTGTTCCCAGCTTATTTTGGTGTTAACTTATGGCCAGCATAAAGATTCTCTAGAAACTTACACTGAAACAAACCTGGAGTATCAACGAAACTTAAGCTCTTGAAGTCGGGGCCTCTCATTTCAATCTGAAGTGTATGGCTTGATATATGTTTCGATGCCGGTATACTTGGTGTAGTATTTGACGCCTGATCTCCCGCAAAGACCGGTGGGGGAACGCCGAAAACTAACGATGCCTCACAGGTCGTTAGTTTTAATTGACCGAGAAATCCGTTGTGGAATTCCACTTACTTCACGAAGTAAATCTTCAAACTCTACCTGAGTCACAGGTTTGGTATACACCTTGCGCATTCTTTCCACGTCGACGTCTGAAAGCTGCCTATTGCCCCGGCTTGGAATAATGCTCGAAGTTATTTGAAACTTGTCTGGATCTTCAACGAGGTTGATTTCAATCGGGAATCTCGTTCCCACCCCTTTGGTTATCGGTACCGGCAGTCCCGTTAGATTTTCAAGCAAGCTTGATTTCCCCGAACTTTGAGCTCCGGCAATGACAAGCTGGAATTATCTGTCAGTCATAATTTTGAAGAACAGGATACGAAATTTCCTAATTACCCTCGGGAGCTCAATTTCTGCAACACCGAGCTTCTTGTACGTATCGATTATTCGCATGTACTTCAGCGTCTCTTCGTTGTAGAATACGTTCTTTTCCACGGGAACCATTCTGGAAGAACGCTGTTCGGGCGAAGGAGGTGCTGGGTCGGAGACTTCTAGATCTGGCTCGGGGGGGAGCACGGTAGCGGCATCGGCGTACGTTTCTTCTGCATCGGTTGAAGCGGTCTCTTCTGGGCTAGGAGTTTGTGGAGAAGCTACCGGAGGATCCGCGTTTGGAGAAGCGGGCTTGGTATCAGCTGGTGACGCTGTCTCGACAGAAGAGGATTCTGACTTGATACCAGAGGCTGAAGGGAGATTTTCATCGCTGCTAGATGGCGAGGCCATTCCTTTAGATCTGAAGATGCGTCCGAAAGGTAAGCGGGCTTGTGTATTCTTGAGGGAACAGAACTAGAAAGTATAGTGGGCTTCTAAATCGACAGACACAGATATAAGGCTGCGAACGGATGGAAGAAATATATGTAAGATTCAACAACCACCGCCTATTTAAAACCAGAATGCCATGCCTTTCACGAACCCTCCAGCTGCTGCATGCAGTCTCAGCCGTACATATAAAGCCTCCTTATTGGAAGAAACAAAGCCATAAATGCAACCTCAAGCGGTGTTGGTGTTTCGCAACTTTAAACCCCCTGCGGGTAGCAAGAGGGTAGCCAATAGGAGGATGCGGGGAGCCGCGCCTGCATGTGCGCAGCTATTTAAAGTGGTTACTATTTTAGTATGAACGGTTTTTATAAGGTTAATACCTAGTATTCTTATTTGAGAGTTTTGTAAGAAAATTTATAAAAAATAAGAAATGTCAGGAGCAGGCGAATGAGGATTTTGTACACAATCACCCCTTGTTTGAATTCTCTATGTTTGCAAATTCGGTGATTTGGCTTAAGAGATAAACAAGATATTGTTATGAGCTTATTATTCTACTTTGCAGTGAGAGACGCCAGGGTTTGGGCATCAAAGCCGTACGATCCCGAATCGTTTTACGCTGTTCGGAATAGTAAGACATTTCAGTCGAAGCAGCCAGTACTTAAAAGCTTAGGCCATAGCTCTATTTCTACAGCGTAGCCAGCTTTCTCGAGATCTTATATAAGCCTCCCTGCTCTTCACCTCGGACGAATTTGGCACGCAGATATGCTATGCCTAGAATCCAAAAGTCTATTACTTCAAAGGTCGTTGTCAGCACACATCGCTAAGCAC
Source organism: Lachnellula cervina (assembly GCA_007825325.1). Taxonomy (NCBI): domain Eukaryota; kingdom Fungi; phylum Ascomycota; class Leotiomycetes; order Helotiales; family Lachnaceae; genus Lachnellula; species Lachnellula cervina. The sequence goes on along the minus strand of QGMG01000028.1, from coordinate 64,359 downwards.
AAAACAAGAAAAGCTCCTACAGGCATCTCCTTGCTATTTATTTCATAAACCTCTGGGTCTCACTCTAGAGGCTGTTTGTGAAATAAGTAAAGTCTTAAACAGATTATTAAATGCCTCCTTATAGCTCTTAACTTTATAACAAAGCGCGAGTTGTCTATAGAGGTGATAGTTCGTGCGTAATCTGTGAATACAAAATCCTGCTTCTAATATTCTCTTCTATTCTAGAAAGCGTATCATTTCCCTAGTTATTATAAGTTTAGTTTAGTGTAGCAGCTAATGAGATAGCTCACCTCACGCTACGAGGATATCGTTGGTAGAATAGCTTCCGCTTCGTGTTATTTGTAAGGTGGTATAGTAGAGGATAGCTAAAGGCTGTAACAATTTTGAAATTTCTACTACAACTAGTATTAAATTATTCCGTCTAGGTAAATAGACTAAACAGATAATTTGGAACATTCTAGTATCTTCTAAGTTAAATTTAAATGGTATTCTTGTGATCTTTTAATTTCTTAGAAATTTAACTATATTATATTTTGCTTTAAGATTTTAAAACCTCGCCTAGAAGTACACTAAAGAACGCTAGGACCAACCATGCCATGCCATGCATGTATCAGCAGCACGGTCCAAGTAAATCACGTGTTGGTTTACTATTAACCACAATTATATTCCCCCCTTTTCCAAGCTTACTTCCGTATGTACTAGATATAGTACCTACGGTACTTTCAATGCTACGATTCTACCGCTAACTGATAGTTGATACTACGAAGTATAACACTACTTTACGTAATTCTACTCCTAAATCTTCTCTTTCCGCAGCGTGCCAAGCATTAAGGGGCACCAGGGCCAGGGTTTGTAAACTCGTAGCCTGCAGTAGAACGAAGTCTGTGCCGCACAAGCCTCAGCCCTTCATCCTGCAAGTCTTTTTGTTGCTTCTAGAGCCATTTCCCTTTCTTAGTTCTCATAAGATTGTGCAACCATCTGTCACCTGTTTTTAATCTATTTCGCTTTTCCCATGGCAATAACAGATCCTCCACTCCCTTGGCAAGGAGCTCAAGTCCCAGGGGGCCCGCATAGTAAGAACAACAATCTCAATCTCTCCTCGGAATACTAACATATTCTCCAGCTCCAGACGCACTCGGCAAGAATTACAACCTCGTTAATCAAGGAGATGTTGACGATGAGATCGAACGGGAACTTCAGGATAAGAAGCTTTTCCAACGGTCTGCCTCTGTCAAGTGGGTTTCGAATCCTCTGTGGAGCCTAGCAAGTGCTGCCTTTGCTTTTTCTGTGATCCTATGCATCGCCCTCGTCGTCGTGCTCTCCAAAATTACCGTGCCTGGCATAGCTCCGTCGGGTGAAGGCGGTTATTATGACCAAAATAGTCTCTCAACCCACGATTGCTCTCGCATTCAAAGCATTGGTGTATGTTATAATTACTCTGCGGGGATTTCTACGTCCCTACATTCTTCGGACTCCTATGAATCTTTCTTGTCTTGGCGATATACTCTGATCTACTCTCAATCTTTTGCCGTTGGTCGAATATATAGCGGACTTCATCCTCAAAACCATAAAACTGACGCCGCATCTATAGGCTAGCGATTTTCTCACAAGCATGATGCTTGACTATTCTTCGGACGGCTCTAAAAACGGAAGTGCGTCCAATTTTGAGCAGACGTTCACTATCGACATCAAATCACGTCCTTCCTTGACGTAAGTCAACTTGTGGCTTGCTCGAGAGCATACTGATTGTCGCTAGATTCATTCAGGTCAAAGTTATTGATGTGATGTGGAATTTGTTCGCTGGTCAAGGTGTCAGATTCATCATGGGATATGTATGCACCTTCCTTTTTTCGACTCTTGAGCTCGTAACGCAGACATATTTGGGCTAACTTTATGATATCCTAGGTAACGTATAGAATGTAAGTCATAAAACTCTAGCAAAACAATTATCTTAACAATAGCTAGATGCTCAAAGGCGCTCCTCTTGTTGATGAAAAAATGGCGCGTATCCTACGGTTTCTACGTTTCAGTGGGCCTTCAAGGAACTTCACTCATGTCCATATTTCAAGCCGCCAAAGAGCTCCTGTTCCAGCCATCGCGCCGAAGCCTTCGCGATTGGCTCATAGTCATTTGGATAATTATCGGGATGGTATACACACTCTCGGTGCCATCATTGTTAAGTGCAGCAACCGGCTACATGGTTCCGACACAATCATGGTGGCGAATGCCGGACGATGTTAGTCTACAGTTCTATTCTCCCGCCCTCTTTTACAAGTATTCATTGATTTCATACTAAGCATAATGTCAGGTATTGGTGTCTAACTTAACCACCGCTACTCAAGCTTGCTGGTTTGTCGGCGATGGTTCCCGGGTAGGATTGTCAGACAACACCTCCATCTCTGGACCCTCCTTCCTGCCGTTTTTTGGCAGCCTTTCACCAATCACGGAGGGAGGTAACCCAAATAACTATTGTGCAACCTTAAAGACCGAGTTCCCGGTATTTGATTCTTTGACCCAGTGTAACGATTCCAATGCTCACTCTGAGACGCCCGCTAATGTTAAAAGATTATTGCGGCCTGAATGATCTGATCAGCACCGTGTCACATAACGCGACGGCATACAGAAACTCTTCGACCACGATAACACTTAATAACACAAAGATCGATATTCCAGCGCCACCCCTCGACTTAATAGGTCATCAACCCACAAGTTTCTACAACGAGTCCGACTTTCCCAGCATCAAACAGTGTTACAGAAACCAAACGATAGACTTTTGGGACAACATCCCACCCATGGTCTGCGTCTCGGGAGCGGAAAAATACAGCTGGGGATTCTCCAAGAACCTCTCATATGGGATTCTCGTAGCGCAGGGAGTCTGGTGTCTTTCCACATGGTTCATATGGCTATACGTGACGAAGATCTGTCATAACATGTTGCGAGAGACGCCGGGGCCCTTTCAAGCTACACTTGCTTTGGGTGATGCGATGAGAGCTGATCTAGGGGAGAATGCATATGAGTATTCGGAGAAGAAGCTTGCTGAGGAGTTGGGGAAACGACAGGGGATATCGCATTTACATGTACGAGATAGCTTTAAGTACAGGTTGAGGAAGAGGTAGACTACTTTATACAGAGATGTGTTGACAGATACCATACTCCTCAGGTCACTATATGTCTTGACTTTTATTTACATTCCGCCAGCTACATCTTCGAAGCCAGCCCCATATAACACCAAGGAGTAGAGCTGATATCCTAGACAAGTCCAGTCCGATAATCGCAACTCCACGTTCTATCCCTTCTCTCAACCGACTGTTACAGATCACAACACTGCAACATTTTAGTGAAAGTTTTCCAAATCCAATGAAACACTACTCTTAGTACCGACGCGGTACTTCTTGCGCCTGCCAACGAAAGTTTTAGGTGCTGGAATCATATTTTCGTCGGGAAATATCCACCTTGGGTCGTTTATCACTGCTCCGCGTGTGGGTTCGGATTCAGTTCTGGATAATCTGTTTGAGGAAGACTCTCCACTCGTGGCGTATTTCAGATAGCCGGGGGTCGGAGTGGACTTTTATCGTGGCCTGGGAGCCATCCATCCCATCGCCATCATCGGGGGCGGTAGTGGCCGGACTTTTAGTGGGATTCGTGGGGGTCGGTATCTGAAAGCCGAAGATGTTATCAGCCCTGGTGTGTGAGTCGTCGATGTTTGGAAAGGCTGCGATTGGTAAATAATACTAGGTCTAGGTAGAACGGGTACAACAGCTGGTAGATGGGCAGCTTCTGATAATTGTACTGGTCGGACAGTCATGGGCTTTGGTGGATTGGATCGGTGTGCTTGAAGGCTGGCTGCTACTAGCGGCGATGAACTCCTATATTCTTTCTCATCTGCGCTCACATTTGTGTCTTCAGCATCATCCCCACTCTCCACTGCTGAATCACTCGACTGGGATTGGATATCCTCGACGCCAGACAAATCCTCCTCTTCGTCTAAAATGTCGTCCAAGGCGCCCTTATCTCCAAGCTCTTTGACATAGCCCATAATCAATTCCTTTCTTTCCGCAAGATCAGACTCGGGGTATCCATCTTCATGCAGCTTGCGACGGAGTTCTCTCCAGAATTCCATATCATCCTCTTCATAAACAGTCCAGGTGGATCCATTCCCCTCAGCTTTTGCATTTGCCATCATCTCTGCCACTACCCATTCGACCTTGCTCTTGATTTCCCTTATATCACCACCTTGGTTCTCCATCTGAGACCCAATATCACCTAATTGTCCCCAAATAAACAAATTCAAACTGATATTGATAGCCACAGTATGCGTCAATAACTGATTCCGAATATAACCCAGGCTCCTCATCTCGCCGTTGCCAAATTGAACTTTCTTCCACAATCCCTTTCCTTTCCTATCGCTCTCCCCCAAGCCATTATACTTCTCGAGAATACTATTCAGCACTCGCAGTACACCTGCGCAACCTTCAAGCTGCCCGTACAACTCTTTTCGGTGCTCAGCATCAAAGCTAGGTCTCGCCTTTGCCATCTCACGCTGCACTCGTTGGAGGACTTTATGTAAGCTCGCCACTTCTCGCGTGAGCTCATCGTACTCGCCGCAAGCCTGTCGTGCTCCTTGTAAAGTATTCCATGCCAGCTGCATCAGCAGAATCCCATCTCCTACTGACACGCCGAAGCTCATCTTGATGATATCGATGAGGAATCAAATGCTCAGACAAGGCTGTAGATCCAGGTTGTTTCCACACACTATCGCGAGTCGGTCATGGTTTATCCTATGGCTTTATATGGAATGTTTGGTGATTCAGAGTCTTTCCAAAAACAAATGCTTATGATATTGTGTTCGAAGAATATGTGGTCATCACAGCTTTTCGTTCCCTTGAGGTCAAAATGTAGACTTTGGCTCGCCAAGTCTGCGGCTATGTTGCAGGAAGAGGGGTATTGCATATTCGTCCATCTGCATGTTAGGCTGCAGCCAATGAACGAGAAGCCAACGAACGAGAGACTTTCCATCAAAGAAAAACAACTTAAACTTGCGGTGGATCTCTAGTCTGAACACTATAGCATACTTCCTCTCTCTATAAGGCGCAGTCGTACTTCCTTAGGTACACACCACCCTCCCTAGAATGCGCTGGCACCTTCCCCCGCCGCCTTCTTTTACTACCACACTTAGATAACATAGTTTTCAAAAACGCCTAGACCACGTCAGTTGGAAACTCCATGGTCAATACCTCGGGGCTTGCGTAGGGCCGCGGGGGGTATATTTAGGCACAGTAGGCTGCCTAGTGATTTACTTGGTTATCCTAAGTATTATTTGAGCATATATCTAACCCAAACAAACCTAAATACACTTAAGTCGACTTAATTAAGCTTGGGTTTATAAAAACGCTGCTGGCAGCTGCTCCCTATTATTTCTTTACTCCCTCGTAGAATGGTCGCGACTCAAGTAGCACAAAGCTCCAACTTCCAGGGGAAAGGGGGTAAGTAGAAATTAAGCGAAAGCCTACCAATCCGCTCGGAAGAAAAGTCATATTCCGCGTCTGCCAAAATATATCAATTAGCAACTAGAGATTATCAATGAGACTGAGAAATCTCTTCTTTAGTAGACTAGTCTAAATAGCAAATAAATAGCACGGCTAATACGAAGAGACAGAAATGAATCCGGCAATGTGGTGGATTTAGTAATTACCAGATTGAAAGTCATTATGCTATTTCGAGTATTTGATAACATTTATGCTTTGGAAAATCCCTTCCCAAATGTGTCATGTCCCCAATCAACTCACTGGAAAGGATTATCTGACCCTCAATCAGAGACCCAAAAGAGCCACCGGACATCAACCCAACAGCACTTTATCTAGTCAGCCGAACAAATCTGCAGACCAGGTTGGTTTAATTTCTCTTTGTAAAAACAAGCTGACATTCATCCTGTACTTAAGGTTAGCATATGCAGCGGTTGAAATTATACTCTTGAGACGGGACCACGTAAAGGTTTCAACATACCATAGGGAACAGGGTAGCAAAAACTCTAATCTCCTCCGAACGGCTCGTCGCATGGTGGGCCCAATCGACTTCCAATGCGGCTTTACCAATCATAGCCGCCATGGTGAGTGGCACGTACTTTCGTGCAAGACAGTCATGTGGGCCAGCACCAAATACTAACCAGTTTTTAGTCTTCGACTCGGCATCGCCAGTGATCCAGCGGTCTGGATCGAAAACATCTGGTCTTGGGTACGCCTCTGGGTCATGGAGAGCTGGGTAGCAAGTCGGTACGATCATGGCGCCCTTGGGTACTGTATAACTTGGAGTTACTGGAAATGCTTTCGTGGCAAGATAGGGCACCATGATGACAGGTGGGCGGTAACGAAGAAGCTCCTTCACCACGGCATTGGTGTAAGGGAGTGTCTCGTACATTGCCAACTCGAACGGTCGGTGTCTATCACCACCACGTACGGCAAGATTCTCTTCTCGAAGTCGATCCAGGACGTCGGATCTCTGGGCAAGGACCTGAAATAGCCAGGTAGTAGAACTGCTGGATGCATCTTGAGATGCGAAAAGGAACGTGAATATTGTCTGTCCAACCTCCTCATCTGTGAATTCGCGAATGAGGTTCACCGGCTTCTCTACATCCACCTCGCCGGCCGCAACTCTTTCGTTATACCTTTTAGACTCCATCATGTGTAAAACCCATTGGTCAACAACGCATTTTGGCTCCGCACCAGACGCCATGTTAGCCTTGCATGCGGCGGCGCATTTCGTAAACTCGGCTGCAGTGGCATCTGCTATACGCTTTCCCCGCCATGTCTTTGTGAATGGAACATGGATAGAGAATGGAATGTTAACAAGCTCAAGAGCGGCCGTAACGAGGTAGAAATCGTCCGCAATTCTCTTGACCGCATCTTGAGAAATATAATCCCCAAAGAATGTGCGACACGATATAGCGCAGTTGATCTCTCTGAAAAGTCCCATGAATGCCATCGGCTTTCCTCCATTTGCTTCGCTGGCGGCCACGAACCTTTCGAAATAATCGCCATAGACCTTTTCCTGGGCCGGTAGATACGTCGCCAGAGCTTTATTTGTGAAGAGACCGGTCAATCCTCTGCGAAACTCGGCATGCGCTTTTCCCCTGAGAAAGACCCACGCCGTTGGGCGCATGATTTCTTCCGCAATAGGTACCAGGCATGGTTTGGCGTATGCTGGCGACTTGAAGACTTTATGTGCAATATCACGATCCGAAGCTAGGACGACAAATCTACCCCACGAATAAATCAGTATTGAAGATCCTTTGAATATCTCCGAGATAACCTTGAGACCACTTACTTATGGAATACAGATACGCAGCTGAGGGGTCCACTGGCCCATTGAGCCAGATAATTATTGAAATTTGGGTGGATGGCCTGGATGAATGGCCCCATGAAAGGAATTTTGAACATAGGCCCAGCTATTGAGCCCTTGCGATAGATATATGCAACTAGAATCATGTTAGCAATAGTTTTGATTCCAAATGTCCCACCGGCGTACATTGATCATAGGTAATTAGAATAAGCAATACCGTTGCAATCATTTGCAAGCTACTCCAGCCAGAAAATATGCCATCTACCTGACCAGATATGCCATTCTGTGCAACGAGGGTTCCATTCTCGATGGAAGGAGGTACGCTGCCTTGAATAACGGTGGCCATGATGTATCAGAGCGTCCTGCCAGTCGACACAATCTTCTCACGGGTTATGTTGAAACGTGGACATTGACGACCTCTTATGCGAATTGAATAATTGCAAGGGCATGCTGCTGGCTTACACTGGCAGCTAAAGTTAGCCTATAAGAAGCAGTCAAATTTATGGTAAGATGAAGCGTTGATCGTGGGGGTATTTTACCCGATAGAAGAAGGATGTGATACCTGGCCGACGTACCAAAACAGGTGTGTCGTCTCTAAAAATCATCGTAGCATTACTGAGTCTTCCGCTGTACTCCGTAATTGATCGCGAGTTTATACATTTATGATGGAGACATAGTGACCGATTGTGGACTAGATTCCTATGGTACGACAAGTCGTCCTGGGATGATTATTCGACATATGCGGAGTCTAGTCCTATTTAGTTCTAGACTCCGATTCAGAATCTTACGATCAGAACAACCACGTTTCGTAGAAGACTTGCGTGAGGACAATCTCTTTTGGCCCAATAATGCCACTTCGAATTCTCATTCCTAATTAGAACTTAGAAAAATGGAATGGAGAAATGCGACTTAGCTGACCTTGTTACGTCGTGAGATTTAAGATTTCTCTCCACTTTTTCCGAAACAGTTCTAGCTGCTCCGTCCTCATCCAGAGTATGCTTTCCAGACTGACGAGGACATTTTCCCATGTTTGTAAGCCAAACGCTATCTGAGCCATGCGAGCTTGGTCCATGAACCATTGGTGATCTTTTGTTCCAACGCCAGCGACCATTCCCATAGAGATGGCCCAGGTCCCCAGCGAACCATGAACATAGTTCATCCTGGCCAAAGCCTCAAGATGAGTCTTAAGATAGATCATGACGGTACTAGCTAGATCCACGTGCGAATAGTATGTTGTACCATGCAATATCAACATGTAGAGAGCCAGCGCGTACCGAAGGCATTCCGAAATAGCAGATCGTATCGGATTTGCAGGCGAGAGAGGAGGCAGAAGCAGCAACTTATGTGAGACATAGCATGTCAGATCATGTAGCTCAGTACTTGTTAATCTTGACAGCCGTGGCTCGTGAAATATGGTGCGAAGGCGGGATATGATGTTGCTCATGGCAGGGTCGACGTCTAAACCATCGAGAGCCATATGCTCTGATTCTAAACCCGCCAGCTGCCACTGCGGTATTGATACAATCCCACTTCCGAATCCAAAATCATCCTGAGTCTGAAATTGAGGAGCTCCTGTGACCAGCATAGATACCCTACGTTGAGTCGTTTAGCTGCGCGTCACCTTCATTATGTGCAAGTCTTACCAGGAAACCATTCTTGCGGTAAGCGGGCTTGTGCCCTTTACCTCGTTAATTCCGCCCCTGAAATCAACCATTCGTTTGACTCCATCAATATGCATTCTGCTGGATTCAACATTCCCCTTTCCATGCTGTCCGGATCATATTAGCAGTCCAGAGCCTACCGCGCACCTGAGAAGGACTTTCTTACTTCAATTGCCGCCAAGGTAACCACAGAATTCATAGTCTCATCCTGAAATGCTAATGATGAGTCCTCAATCTTTCGTCTCACTAGAGATAACGAGTCTCTCATGAGTAAATCTGAAATTGGAAACCCCCTCTGAGCTCGCAACTCCCCGTCCAGGGATGCCGTCTGTAAAGAGACATGAAACAGTGCCGAGTCTTCAAGGGCAAGGGGCCACCATGAGACCAGAAACGGATTTGTTTCTGCGTTAAGGTCTGGATCGAGGTATTAGCATAGTAAATAGCAGGATTTTAGGACAAAGCCAAGCCTGGGAGCTGTTTTGTGAGGGTGCACATGGCCTCCTGAAATAGCTCCGTAGGTCCTATAGATGAATATAGCTTTTTGTATAACAAGCTTACCAAGTGGGTAGTACTGGAATGCAATGGTGGAAAGAACTAGGCAGGTTAGTCACGTTTAACCTTTAGGGAACAGGACTTACAGTGGTGGATCAGACGCTGAGCAGTTACCCGAGGAAGTCGTGTGGGCGGATATGAATCAAACGGATCGAGAAACGCATTCCCTGGATTCAACAGCCCTACTGAGGTGTCTGAAAACTTCGGCGTGGTCGGTCCATCCCTCAAAGTCATTGTGGACACCTCGGAGCCGTTCATAACAGCATGCCGACCGTTTCCTGACGTCTCTGAGGGTGGTGATTCATTCCTATCTGGCGTTGAAGTTAGAGGCTCGTTCGCATAGGTACAGTTGAACTTCTTCTTGATGCATCGCGAGCAGTGAGGGGTTCGGAGATCGCAACGATGCTTTGCCTTTGCACAAGCATTGCAGGACCTACGGAGGGTCGCGCGCATCTTTGATGGCTGGGACGGCCCTATTGCAAATTTACAGCATCGATGGCTGAGAACAAAGATGTTCTTTAGATGCTAGAAGATGGTATAAACGTGCCGAGTGTATTGAGGAAGATGGATGGGACGGAACACGGCGTCACGTTTGATTAGTAATACTGCAAACTGATTTACAGATTAACAACTCAATGCTTTACTAAAAATCAGAATCATAGTAAACTATAGCAGCCTCAACTGGAATTGACTCTGCTTTGCAGGGGAATTGACATGTTGCGTAAATTTCAAGCTCGGCAGGTTGCCGGCTCTAGCACTTAGAATGGAATAGAGCAAGCCCACGTGACGGTAGCATCACCTGATACATCGGCTCGCCCTCATAAATACTGAGCCAAGACTGATGATAAATTTAATCTCTGTACACTACTTACCTAGGTAGAGCTTTATGATTTAAATTGTTAGATAAGGTTAGAAAGACAATAGCACGTGAGCATTTTAAGCCTTAAATAAGGTAGGTGGGCTTTTCTGGAAACTTTTCCTATTGGCCTATAAATTTGGGAGTTGAAACATTACTCCACAGATCTACCGCGCTTTGAGTTCTTTAGGCAAACACTCATCTGTATTCTTTTTTTTTATAGCAAGGTTCGGTATTTTATACAGGAGATCGATAAAAGTTCAGCTCGGTGTCAAATCAGCTATTATATCTTTATTCATAAGTTCTATATCATTCAAAGATGCACCTTTTTTCTGTATTTAATTCGCGATTATATTCCTTCTACCGGTACTTTATGCCTATTTTGATCCAGGGGTCTCTGAGGCTGTGTGCGTGCTAACGCTACAAGGGTATTGCAGCGCCGCATCCTCACAGTAAGGTGACGTCTATCTCAGCCTTCCTTAAGATCAAGCTCTTCTCTCTTTCGGTCGTGTCTTACAATCATTTGGTTCAGCAGCGAATCGTTTATTTGGGCTCGTACCCGTGAAGTACTTTGATTCCTTAGCGATGAGCGTTACTTGATTTACCTGTTCCGCATGATATCTTGAGAAACCTCCCGAGACATTCGTTTGACACAATACCAACACGAAAACAAACACGGAAATTGGACTTCGCGATGCAGTCGGATGACCCGGAAGGTCGTGATGAAAAGCCTGCGTTGCCACCCAAACTCTTGCGCTTCAGCGGTGAGGATATAACCCCATTGGAATCGGTGGCATCCCCTGGGGACAGAGAATCTTTCATCAAGCGGAAGCGTGTGGGGTCAGGTCTATCCAAGAAAACATGGAGCAAGAAACCGTGGAGCAAGAAATGGTACCAACCAGTTGAAATGAAGCAGCTGGATTCGGGCTCCGAAGAGATATTCTTCAAAACTTCCGACGATGGATTTCCGTCTCAGGAGGAGATGCCGCCACCAAAAGCTTTCCACAAAACGCAACGGTACTTGGGCCTCAACTTGGGAAATTGGCGAATGCCAGCCCGTCATTTCTCGATATTCTCAGCTCTGTTTCTCGTGGTATTTCTCCCGCTCTGGTTCGTTGTCCAGACCCATCTAGAAACCGGGGGTTCGGATCTACCCTTCGATTACGATTGCTATGGAGACGGTAGCTGGACCTTTGTTGGTATTAGTTTCAGGTTTGGACACTTTGACTATGGCTCGGCCAAAGCTCTTGACTTAGCCTGGAACTGGATTGTGGGACGAGGCGTGCAGGGAATTTTGACCTTGCTGGCCTACCGCGTCTTCAGCGATGCTTTGTTGCGCACTGCTGAGTTGACGCCTATATCATTTGAGCTCTATGCCTCATTGGGTCTATACTCGACCAAGCCGGAATTGCTCTGGCAACTAGTCAAGGGACTGCCTAAGTATGGAAATTGGCGTGTGAAGCTGATTTTGATATGGCTCTTTGTATCGACTATATATTTAGTATCTTTTCCAAGGTTCGCCACACACCCCACCCCGAGATCTGATAACGTTTGGTTAACCGTTTGAATTGTAGCCTGCTAGATGCATGTAGTGGATATGAAGCATCGCAAGATTCCTTCTTCCAGTGGCCAAATGCCTCAATCCAAAATTCGGAAGGCCTGCGTTCTCTTTGTAAGTCTTCAGAGTCTCATTGAACTGTTTCATACATACCGGCTCTCAACTTGATTGGTGGTGGTTTCCATCGACGAGTCTGCCACGGTCCTCCCTTTCCCAGAGAAATTCTTCTTGGACTTGGACATTTGATCTTCTGAAGACTACAATATGAGAATGACCTTGAGCGTTCTTCGTAGCTAGAGACTAGAAAAAGTGCGGTCTGAAAACATGACTCTTGTTAAGTCTTTCACCTAGAGACGGCTCATGCTAACAGACTGTGCACTAGTTCCGCTGGAAACAGCAAATACCAGCATTGTAAGTTCTCAAATAGCATGCGCTGCCTGGTACGAAGAGGCATCCGAAGCATCCATCGACCAAGTTACTATGAGGAAGGCTACCAACGTTACCTTCTTTATCTATCCACCGAGCAACGTCTCAACATATTCATCTTCATATTCGTCACCATACTCATCTTCATATTCTGCTGGAAGAGCAGGATATGATACCGCTTATCAACAGACCGTAAACCAATGTTACAACTTCAGCCAGAGTCGAGCGAATGTTTCAGGCTACAACCAAGTCGAGCAAATACAGACTAGAATTTACAATTGGGCAAATCCAATCGTGAATGCGAGTTGGTGGGATCATTTCTATCAGTATCCCTCGCAAGGCGAGTACCCTTATTGGTCAGAATGGGGCTTCTACCCGTCAAACAAAGATAACTTCATCTGCAACACCAAAAGCAACGAGTATCAGGTAAGCGCTAAATATCAACACCTTCTGAGACGAGTAACTGACTTATGAAAGTGGGGGTTCTCCTACGAATGGCTATTCGTAGTTTCGATCGTCAATTCTATTTGGATGATCGGACTTTGGATTCTCTGGGTCGACTGCGATACAAACAGCGAGTTTTGCAGAAAGGGTCGACGTCTAGGACTCTGGCGTGCTATAGCAGATATCTCTGAAGCTATGCGGGAAGAACTTGGGTAAGCAATAGCTGAGAGCATTTCATTTAGTTTTGCATTCCAGCATCTTCTTCAATGTCTTGCACGACTTGAGCGACTGCTAGGGTTGTTACACTCAAGAACTTTCAAGAAAATAGCACTGACTTTGGGAACTTGCAGGCCGAATATATGCGCCTACTCAGAAGCTGAGCTTGCTAATGCTCTCAAAAATAAACCTCCCGTCAAGTATTACTCGAGGAATGGCACAGAAACGGAACCTGGGCACATCGGCCTGTCCTCGAGGCCATCAGGTCGGCTAAGACTGCGGTGGAACCACGAGTATGGAGAAAACTCTTAATGAAGAAAGATAATAATCCTGGAGATGTTGAATATTCAGATGTTCATTCCGTGAATGCAGTGCCAAGTGCGCCTGACGACCTTGCTGATGATGGCAACGTATTGGGAAGGAACGACCGCTATAGCATGGGCAACCGATATTTAGGTCCCAATCCGACCCATTCTCAACCATCATGTTCCATATACTTTTGAAACATCCATTTGCACTATGCCATACTCGCAAACGAACGGAGACAATCCGAGTGCCGAATGCGCATCCTCGAAGCAAATGAGGAAGCCGCCAGGGACGGCGCCCACCAGCGATGCATCTTCAGAGCAGCTACAGGAGAACATTCCACCTGATCTTTCTCCCAGTAGCATTGGAACCCGGGTTGCAAAGCGCCGAAGACCAGGTAGGCCGGAATCCATCACTTCATATGAGACCTTGGTGTGACTGGTTTGCAAGTAGATCCAATGCCATTCGGATCTATCATCTCTGGGGCACCCACCACGAGCGAAACATCAACATCATCATCAACAACCGAATCGCAAGCCCCTGAAAAGCAGCTACCCGAGTCTCCCCATGCTGAATCATCATACCCAGTCAATCATTCTCCCGAGAACAAATACGGTACGCCGAGGGTAGAAAAGCACGACCCATCATCGAGGTTGCCCAGTCCTGAGGACACACTCAAGAGGGTTGAGAAGCATAGACGGCAGACATCCAGTGAGGCCGGTGCCCTGAAACCAAAGCCTGATGTAAGTCATCCGTCATCCGCGGCGTGTAGGACATTGTCCACTGACGAAACTTACTAGCCAAACGCACCTCCGAAGCCCATCGCCCAAATAATATATAGACACCACGAAAGGCCGTTAGCCAATCCAGCGCGTGAAGATATACCCGAGAAACGCTGGATTCTCGACGAGGAGACCGAGGATGCGGATGAGGTTCTGCCTAATGATCTCACTTATCAGAGGGAGACTGGCGTTCAGATCCGTAACCCCTCGCGTGGGTATATGGAATATTGCGTTTCCGATGCAGTGGTATTTGAGCGCTGGCTTAGAACTTATGCTTTCGGACCTGACGAACGACCCAACCTACGCTTAGGAAATGTACAAGAGATTGTCCCATATGCATGCGATGACCCTGGACCAGAAATGGGTCGTAGATTTGCCGGGGCGATTGGAATTAAAATAATTGTTAATCCTCACACCCAAACACGAACCTATAAGATTGTTGATGAAGCCTTGTTTGCGAGATTCATCGAACCAGATGGCTATAGCGTTTGCAATCTCCCTCCCATAGGGACAGTCCGGTGCAGACTGGGAATTTATTTCAATGACTGGACTAATGTCGAATTCGCGAACAATGGGATTACACTTTTCGATAGCGACGCTCGAGACCATCGTTACTACACAGTATCAAACGAGCAAGTAAGTACTCTTCGAGCTGGAATAAGTCCTACATCCGACATCTCAGGAGTGGTTGACTCTAGATGCATTGAGAGTCGATTACTCCTGGATTATGTCTCAACTCCCATAAAACTCCTCATATATACCACATTAGACAATGCTGACTCTGTGCGTATAGCTTTTCCAAGATTACCTTGAACTTAGAGGCTTTGTCCACGATGGCGACGAATTATCACGTCCTTTTATAACGCCAGAAGGACTTGATGGAAGGACCTTTCGTTTCCGGAATCCGCCCGTTTTGACACCAATTCGAGTTCCTGATGATGTTCCTGGTGGTGGATTCATCTCGCAAGACGTGCAGGCGATTGCGCGCATGTTGGAAGAAAATATGAAAGGCAGAGAGCTACAAAATGAATTCCTACCTTGTTATACAGATGCGACTGCGCCTAAAGACGACAAAAACCTTTCATCTTACCCATCTGTCGACATCATGGAAGTAGACTCCGATGATGGGGAAATTGAGGAGGGGGAAATTAAGGAAGATACCCCCATGCCACTTGTGACGGAGGTCACAGAACTTGAATCCGATGAGAAACAGGAAAAGATTCCCAAGTTTCATGGCACAGTCGAGGCTATGGAAGTAGGATCTGAGGACGAGGGGGAGGATGATGAAGCCAGGCGATGGTGGGACAGCATGTTTCTTGATGGGTACGACGAGTAGGCGTCGTAGGAGAATGTGGCAAATGGTGTCAAGAGGTTGTGCTCAGGACTTGTACCGCGCTTCTCTTACCTTTTATTAACCAGAATCAGTGCTGTGATAGTGCTGTTCCAGAAAGAAGAAATTATTACACTTGCTCAATTTTCCCTAATGAGGGAATATTTTTTATCAGGACATGATAAAAAGTTGAGCCGCTACGACACGACACTCGGACACGCGTATAAAGGGACCCCCATTTCCCGAGAACCCCCATTTTTGTTGATAGAGCTTAGGTATAAGACTGAACCCAAGCCCCCCTTCCCTCATTTATTTGTATACTTTTGAATTCCTGAAGTCAGTACCAAGTTTCAGAACAACAAACATTCAGTGCCAAAGCCACGAAAGTTCAAAGACTTCCCGTACGCACACGTGATACTCATACTCACTCCGATACTCCGGACGAATTCCGGTACTCCGCAGTCACTCCGAGATCGCTCCTCATTTCCCCAACATTTCAACGATTCGAACATGGCCAGTGACCCCCAGTCCAGTTTATCGGCATCGTCGCATACTTGCCGACGTCGTATTTGCATTTTCCGCCGACGGCTGCCTTGAGGCTTGAGGCTTGTCTTGTGGGCTACACTGGGACTGGGCTGGGCTTGGCCTGGTATTGCTCGCGGACACATTCCCAAAGGCGCGTATACCGACGCACTGCAATCAGATTAGTTGATAATCGGCAGTTCTGTCTTCGGATATGGACGGCCGAGATGAGACGAGACGAGACGAGGGCCACGCCCTTTGGTTGAATAATCTAATCCAATCCAATCCGATCCGATCGATTGACTAACTGAATGGACCTCTTACAGAGTAGGTAGGTACAGTAGAGGGACGGATGGCGGTCAAAGATTTATCGCCTAGATAGATTGCCATTGTACAGTAGTAGAGTAGGTATTATTAATGCGTTTGTTGACTCATCTGCATTGAAAATAAAAATTCCCGAACGAATTTCCATTTCCCCTCAATCCCCGACAATTAATAAAAGTCTCGGCTTACCTACCGAAAGGTGAAAGCTGGGCTGGGCCATCGAATAATGTGGCTCTGATATTGCGTGCCCATGCCATGGGAACAACCCAATCTACTCCGTACGTAGCTTTATTTTATATACCGGTCGGGGGTTTGATTTGGGATGGGATGGGATGGCATGGCCATGGCATGGCGAGGCGAGATAGGTAGATAGATAGGCACTGCAGTGCACTTCACTCTGCTGGATGTGACGGCATTTCGGTGTTCTTTGCAGCTGTTCCCTATCGCATTTCTATCTATGCGTTCTACCCCTCTTTTTGAGCTCCGTACGGAGTATCTTGGGGATTCGATTGGTGGGGAAGTAGAACGCCGACGGGGCCTCCGCCCGATAACACATCTTGCTGACCTGAGCAAAACATGTACTCTGTGACAGATCCAGACAGTCGTTGTGCCAATTGGCTCGCTTTGCACATGGTCCAGCAGGTTTCGGGTCCGTCGTAGGCCGCGATAAGCAGTTGTAAGCGCAGTGCCGTGGAGTGCAGCGCGATACGATGGAGCTTTTTAGGGCAAAGTTCACGATGAGATGAGTGAGGTGGGTGCGGTGCCCGCCCGCTTGCTCGCCGTTTCCTCGGGCAAGGGATAGCAGCACAGTAACGTTAGCAGTGCAGCACAGTAGCATGGAAGAGAAGTCGTTTGGCGTTTACAGTGGAGAACAGAGGGGTTGGAGGGGTAATATGTCTCGAGTTGGTTCATGCTGTGTGGTCGACTCCTAACGTGAATTATGGGCCACGCCTACCCACCCACGAGGAGGGGCATTAGCAAGAAGCCAACCGGCACCCCTAGCCTTCGACACGAGCCATAGCTTACCAATGATAGGGTTCAATTGACTCGCTCCCGACATCATTTGGCTCGTAAACCTTCCAGGTTAGGAAGTTGTGATGAGATGAGTCGCGCAACGCGCAGTGCAATTGTGCAAGCAAGGCAAGGCAAGCCGTTGAAGCTGGCTTCAAAGCCGTGGGATAGACCAGAAATTGTAGGGATAGCTAGTCCAAATGCCCGGCCCTGTCCTGCTACCCATGCCCAGCCTGCAAGACCCTCGAACCGCGATTGACTGACTGACTGGTTCTGGCTTCAGACGCCTGCCAGTGACGGAGGACAGCGCCCTTGACATGGCGCTCTAATACGCCTCTCGTCAAGGCCCGTAGCCCTTTTAGCTCGCCGTTGCGGGTGACAGCGCCCGGTTATCGGTGCGAAATATGCGCCATCGAGAGCTCCAAGAGCTAAAGAAAGTTGTTCCGCCTTGATATACATATGCCCCTCCATCCTTTTGTTTGGACCCCTCTTTCCCCCATTCTTCTTCTTGTTCATAGCTTCAAAGTCCAAGCTTCATATCATAGATTCATACTCTTGAAAATATTATACTAAAAATGGCTCCAACAAGCACCAGATCATCTTCCATCTCGTCTTCCTCGAGTTCAAGCTCCAAGAATTCCGAGGGGGTCAAGAAGAAGTTCGGATGCAGTTTCCCAAGTTGTGGAAAATCATTCTCTAGATCCGAGCATCTTCATCGTCATGCTTTGAATCACAAAGATGGCAATAACACTTGTATGAGATGTAGTGCCCATTTCCGTCGACGAGACCTGTTAGGTATGCATATGAGCCTCCCAATGGCTTCTATATCACGTCTCCCAGTCTAACATGGAACTCCAGACAGACATATGTCCCGCCACAAGGAAAAGGACGATGAGGCGGGGGGACCAGGATTGGGTATACTGGCAACAAGAAAGAGGCTTTGGAGGGACACGGACGGGAAAATAGTCAACTCCCGACGCCCTTCATACACACAAGAAGGCCCCAAAAGACGGCAACTCAGCCGCCCCGAAAGAAAGACCTCGAAATCCAGCTCATCATCGTCATCAGACAGCGACAGAAAACTCTCAATCATGACCTCCTTCTCAGCATCACCCCAAATCCCCATGTCACGCCTCCCCTCTACCGCCTCGTCAACAATCGTAGTAGATACCGGGAACGAAGATACTCCCCACCACAAAACCGAACCCCAGGATACCTGGCTAGAGATGTCCGCGCTTCCCTCCCCCCCAGTCTCCGACTCGGACGTACCCAGTCTCCCCAGTCCAGATGGCGAGCTCAGCGAATTCGACGCGCTGTACGAGGAAACATGGGCTCCGCTCTCTCACCACTCTCATCACGGTGGAGGCCTCCCCGAAGTAGTCTCGCCTTCACTCTCAGCCCCGAGACAATCAGAGTACCCGAACCCGTCGTGGAGCCCGCAGCCCTTCCAGACGTTCATGGGCGCCATGTCCGAACTGCCGTACGATGATATCTTCAAGCCCGAGGCGGGCCTGTATGATTGGCAGGCGTGGAATAGTCAGGTGCTGATGTCGAGGTGCAGGGAGGAGAAGTTCGATCCGTATGAGGAGAGGAAGAGGGAGTGGAGTTCGGGGGGTATGGGCAGAGGGGAAGAGAGTCTCAATACTAGGAGACCGTTTGGTTTGAGTTCTTGTTAGATTAGATTGCATTGCCTCGCTCGGTAGATATGAAATAAACCTGAGATTCAATTAGTCACGCCTTCACGTGAGACAGCAGGGAGAATTGTGTAACGCGGGAAGACTGTTCAAGTAACATAGACTCTGAATAGCTACAAAATATTTTGACGATATATAATTCTTCAGTATTGTCTATTTTATTGGTCTTGCCTTTAATTCTATATCCTATCAATCCCCAAATATATTCATAGGTCACGTGTATTTTCGAATTGTACTATAAAAGTCTAAACAGACCTTTGTCAATGCAGATTGGGTTATATTTATAAATCAGTCTTGTTAACAGGACCTTAGCCTCAAAACTGACGTTCGCCTTCGTCACACGTCCGAAATTCGAGTCCTATTTACAAATGATCGGTTAGACTTTATTCTTTCAGAGAAGAAAACCTTGGTGGAGGCCGGGAATCTCTTGAAAGCGAAACTATAAATCCTCTCACTCATTTCAGATTCCCAAGAATATTGATCTAATGCATGTGAAAGTGGACGCAAAGCTCAAATCATCGGAATGAGATTATTCTTTCTCATCTACCCTAATCCAGTGAAATGAAGAACCCCCTCCCTCGAATTTCCAACTAATAGTTTCATGATGAAATTTTCGTAAAGAAGTCCCTACTTAACGTAGAAAACCGAGGGTTGCCTAAAAAAGTGGCAAATGGAGTGCTCATATGAAAGCAAGACTAGAAGCATAGCATAGCATATCCCTCATCAACACATAACTGCAAAAGCCAACGCTCCCCGCTCCCCAATATGCCCACCCCCTCAAATAACAACCAATACCTCTCACTCCCCCTTCCCAAACGCCTTAACCCTAATTCCCTGACTCCCCTTCCTCACAATCGGCAAAAACGCATCACTCTGAATCTCCACATCCTCCTTCCCCGTCTCCCACAACTCAAAGAACCCCACATCATCCACCCCCCTAACCTCCCTACTACCCCAAACCCTCCAAACAGCACTCATCGCCAGATACAACTCGCAGTACGCCAGGTTGATACCCAGACACTGTCTGCTGCCAGCCGTGAAAGAAACCATGTATTTCTCCAGCGCCTTGGCATCCGGTCCGAGCCAGCGTTCCGGGCGGAAGGTCCAGGAGTCCGGGAAGAGGGACTCGTCGTGGTGGATCTGCACGCTCGTCATGCCGATCGGTGTGCCGGGTGGTATGGCGTATGTTTTGCCCGTCGCTTTGTCGGTAAAGGGGATCGTGTTGTCGGGATCGATCCTGGCGAGGCGACAGCTAACTCCATACGTGAGTCTCAATCCCTCCTTTATGACCGCATTCAGATACGGCAAGCTCTCTAGGGCAGGGAGTGGGATGGTGCCGATATCGTTGGCTGAGGGGATGGCGGTGCTGAGTTCTGCTTTTAACAGGCGGAGGATGGAGGGGTTTGAGAGGAGGTGGAAGGTCGTTACTTCGAGGACCCAGGCTGTGGTTAAGGTGCCGGCCATGGTGAGAACCTGCGCGTCGTCTGAGAGCCGCTCATCGCGCTTTTCGCGGTCCGGGAGTTTGCAGTCGAGGATGGTGTGGAAGATTGTGGGATGGGAGAGGTCTTCGTGCGAGGCATTATGGCCGGATGTTATGCTTTGAATGTGTGCAAGTACATCCTGGGTTCTTGTTAGTTGATGGGTGGTGATGGGGAGAGGTAAGGGGCATGTACTCGTTTTTGGGCTACAAATGAGGCCATAGCTGGATGAAGGAGCTCTGCTATGGAGTTGGGGAGCGATTGCATGAAGTTGTTCACCCAAGGAGCGTGCTTGAGGTAGTTTCCTGCCGTGGACCCAAAATATGATGCATCTCGGTATGAGGGATCAAAGTCTGGTGCTTCTGTACCAGTGATCACATGGTCAGTCTCTGGCTACGCCAACTTATTTGGAAGCCCTTACCTAATCGATTATCATGTCGCGCAAAGCAATAAGTCATTACGACATCTGTTCTAACAGTAAGCATGTGAACTCAGCAAAGGTGATATGGAGCTTACCATTCGTAAATGCTGCATATGCCCAGCTTGTATTCAATACTTCCCCCGTATTCCTGAACCCCTCAAACCTCTCCAACAGCTTGTCAACCCTCTCCTGTAGCAACGGCTGCAATCTCCTCGCACTCGTCATACTAAAGTACGGCGCCAGCGCTGACCTTCTCAAACGATGCAAGTCGTGTCCCGGAGTAGCAAATACGGCATTGTCAAGACCAAAGCTCTTAGTGAACCAGTCATATTTATCTCGCCGATGCCCACTCGCAGACGAGGCGTAGACAACCTCATAGAAATCAGGGTCTGCGACGTGGATTTCCCAAGGAGAGATACGAATTATAGGACCATATTCCTTGTGCAGGGCGATGATCTTGAAGGTGTATTGGCCGCCGAGCCAGAGATCGTAGTATGCTTCGTAACTACTTGATATTAGTGAATGTTCTAGTGATTGAATGTGTTGGAGAGGAAGATGAACTGACAGCCTTGTTACAGCAGCGAGTTTTGGGCCTGGAATGTGTGAAATGGGACTGAGGTAAAGGCGCCGGTAGCTAACATAAAGGGCAGCTCCTAAAAGCACAATTAGAAAGAGTAAGTAAAGCACCATGGTTGAGGTAGGTCTTGATGGCTCGTAGATGGTTCAAAAGGAAGGAATAATCTCAAGTTGAAGCAAAAGTTTCGTTGAAAACCCATAGTGGGAGATAGTAGTATGAAGGATATATGACGAAAACTCGATAATGTGATATTTCGTGATATTGTAGGGAAACATGCAGGCTCTCCGTGGGGGGTAGTATTGTCAAGTTGAGATACAGGGCTTGCACGGACCCAAACGGGAGCTCCCAGCAGCGTTACTGGATTCGTATTGGAGGGGGTTCATGCCGGAGCCCCTTTCTAGATATTTCCGATGCATGGAGCAATTTTGGAACAGGGGTTTGGCTCCACGGAACGGGGCCGCGGGCGAAGATCGAATGTGCTACACTGCTACTGTACTTGCCCTCCACAACTCGAAGGAACTGTACGCAGTATCCTGTGATACTCGTGGCCCCTTGAAAATCAAATTTACTGGACATACGGAGTAATGCGACATGACGACCCTGCATGCTCCCTGTCAAAGGTAACACCACTTGGCCGGTGAGGTCTCTCCACGTGCTCAACTTCGATCTGTAACCGAACTGGTGGTCACAACACAGCCATCAAGATAAACTCTTCGTAAACAGGACAGGTACCATTACTTTCGTTTCGCCCACAGAAATAGATGCAATATACTTATTAGCTTTAAATTCAATAACGCTCACCTGGCTCAAATTGCCTTCCCCACCCCCGCATCGTTGCTTTGGTCACTTCCACTTCTCGACAATGAACTGGCTCTAGTGCTAGGCAAGAATCTGTTCAACCCCTGTACGTATCCCAACTCGCCCTGCACACTCTTCGTCTCCTTGTTAATTCCAGGTCTCGATGGCAAGCCTCCACCTCCACCCATTCTTGGATTCCTCGGTAGGCCAAAAGATGGCCGCGAAGTTTTGGAACTCCGCTGCGAGGCTGTGGGCGAGGCTGTGTTTTGAATGGACTCTAACCACTCTGCTGTCGTTCGAACCGGATTTTGAGGCGAGGGGATTTTCATCTCATAGCCTCGTGTTACCGACACTGGTTGTTTTCCCTTTGGAACAGATTGAATCGGTGGCGATGTTCCTGTATCTGGAATTTCATCAGTCCAAACACTGGCTTTACTTTCGCGATACTTTTCATCAGCATATGCCTCTTTTGGTGGGGATCCGATTTTCTCTAGGCTAACTGGCTTTCTGGTTGGTACATATCTTGGCGGACTTCTCGGGACCGAGGCAACAACTGCTTTGTTCTGAGTAAGAAGCGGGAGTGTCGGTTCCCCTATTGATAGACTTGATCTTGTATTTGGACTCCGAGGTTGATTCACGCTTCGCAAAGGTGATTTGAGTTGACCACCAAGAGGCGAAGGTGATTTGGAGTCGGTAGGGAGCTTGATGGGTCCAAATGGCGATACGCCATCCTGTACTTTTAACCACGATCCCAGAGTTGGCGCCTTTGGAGGTTTTGATGGATTCCACGCCACCGAAGTAGTCCTTACATCAGCATCTCGTGGGTTGTCGCCTGGTGTAGATTTCGGAAAGAGCGAGAGCGAACCTCGGGAATCACTGCCAGGATCGATTTTCGCAGTGTTATAAGCTGATTGGGATCCAGCAACCGTGGTTCCCACCTGGTCTGATACGGGGAATTTGGCATCTGCGGAGTACCCGGGAGAGGCTGCTGGCTCTCCATGTGATCGTCTCTTGGCTTTCGTTTTGTGTCGTATTATCAGGAAGTATATCAGGATTGTTATCAATGCGGATGCAATTATGCTTCCGACGATAGCAAGAGCAGCTTGAGTTGCTGTAACTGCGGCGTTTTGCGACGCAGTCACTTGTTGCGAAGCCTGTTGGACTTGAGAAGAGGCTGCAGCCTGAAAATGAGTTAGATTTGATCCTTAAAGTTGGAATGCAAACGTACACCGACGGCCGCGACAGAAGCTTGAGCACTTGAAGTAGCCTGTGCAGCTGCTTGGAGGAAGGAAGAGCCCGCCGCGGCAGCTTTACCAGTGGCGGCTGCGACTGCTGCTCCTGCTTGAAGTACTGCACTAGAAGCCATAATCTAAAAACATATGTCAGCTTCTATTTCAATGGTTTCAATAGTACGTGCGCATTTTAGCATGAGACTTCGACATACCTGTGCTGTTGACGCACTAGCCTGGGCATTGTTCATTGACTCGTTCGCATTTGAAATAGCCACCGATGCAGACGATTGTATACTCGCTACAACTTGACTTGCTGACGATTGGGCAGATGCAGCGCTTCGAGAAGCCGCCGAAATTGATTGCGAGACGCTACTCTGGGCTTGTTGAATGGCTTGCGACGCTGATTGTGACGCTTGTCGCACGGCTTCAGAAGCCGATTGCTGGGCTTGCTGAATTGATTGAGATGCAGATTGGGAGGCCTGTCGAGCGGCTTGGTCCGCGCTTTGTGAAGCCTGTTGGCAGGCATCGTTTTGCCTTCGGCGAAGCTCTGCCGCCGGTGTAATAACAGGCGTTTGTTCCAAAACTGTGACTTCACGTATCACAGTAACAGTTGGCGAAAACCCAGAAGAGCTACTAAATGAAGCTTGCTTGTGAGGCTGATGCATGTCGTTTTCAAACAAATGGTTTAAAAGAGACCCATCTCCCAGCGATGGCTTGAGGTCCATGTGGCCCTCTGTCGACGAAGCGATCCGCAGCTACCTTAGTTTTGCATTCAAATCTTGCGAGAAACATTGATTGTTAAAAGGATGATTATCGATGTCAAAACAGAAAAGCTTCATGACGCGCAGAACAAAAAGATAAAAAACAAACAATGAGGTGAAGACATTTGAGAAGAGGGAATCAAAGCAACAACGGCTCGAAGGCCCTCGGAAGAGAAAACGAGATCAAGAGCCACCCGTAGGAACTAACTCTCCCCATGAATGTGACCCTGCTTTGGGCTCACAGAATCGTGAGGTTTGATATGGCATAAACACAACAAACCATCTGATGCACCTTACAGATGCATACTCAGCGATCAAACAAACCACCAAAACAGCATGAGCATTTCCAACCCAGCACGATAACATTTCAGGCCATTCGCTACCAAGATGGGCCACATCCCGTGAAGCTTACTCCGTAGATATGTCGACGTGATGAAACTGGGATCTCCATCATTTCTTGTATCCGACATCCGGAATTCATGCAGTACTACAAGCACATTTGACACCTGCAATAATGCGTGGGATGGACCAAGGCAAAAGCCCTTGGCTCGACATCGAATTGAGAAGCCCCATCATCCGAGCGGCCATGAGATCTGGTCTGGGTGAACCTGTTGAAGAATGTCAAGGATGTTGATTTAAGGATGGAGAAGATTGGAAGAAGTTGAGAGGCTGGTGAGGTGTCAGTGTCGCTAGTCGCGAGGCGACGGAGTTTAGCGATGGAGCAGGCTAATATAGCGGAGATGGCTACCCACCACCCCCCATCATGCTGTTTAGTTTAAGAACAGCAAGTGTTAGCTGCGCATGATTAAGTTCGTTCCTCGTGAGTGAGTGTTCAACCTAGGTTTCACGATTCACAATAACTTTCACTATACGAAAACTTAATCGTTCCCATAGCAGGGATTAGATCCAAGCACTGTCTGTTCACTAGGCTGGGTTCTCCAGGGGTTTCTGTGGGGTATTTTGATGTAATGGAAGATATCCTATTCAAAATCATCTACTTATATGATTAATTACTCTAAGGCTCTGGTTGTGGTCCACTAGTCTGATAATCTGATTCTTCTCCTGTAAAATGTCATTGAAGTTCTATTCCAATGTTACCACTTTTACTTCCATCCGGTATCCAACCAAATACCAAAAAATAGGTAGATAATACTCCAAACTCCAAAACTCCAAAACTCCAATCGCCTTGATCCCACCAGCCAGTGTAAAAGGTAATTCCAGACTTCTCTGGACAGAACAAACGCTGTCACTAACGTGTGACTTCAATCGCCCTTCGCCCCTAAACACATGACTTCCTTCAGAGCATGCTCAATTCCTCATGCTCCCATTCATCTTCCAACACCTTCAGCCTCCCAGTAAACTGTCTCCACTCCTCCTTAGCCGTCTCGGTCTCATACTCAATGGTAAAATTCTGACACCGTCCATCGTTGACCCGGCCACCCATGGCATCCGGGCTATCGCACCCGCATTTCCTGATATCGAACGTCTCTCTGAAGGCGGCTTCGAGTTGGTTGGCTGCGTGTGTGAGATGGTGCTTGGATTTGAATGTCTGTTTTAATCAGTCAGTCAGTCAGTCTGGTAATCAACAACTAGTTAGTTGTATATATATGTGGGTTTGAACGTACGAAATATCGACCTGGACAATCTCCCTGTCCTTCTTGGTCCTTGAGAACAAGGACTCGCAAATGCCACAGTGGTTCTGTTGCGGCTCCGCTCTTTGGCTCCCATAGGTGGTGGTTGTTCTCGAGGCAGACTTTCTGTCCATTGCCGCTTAGGGTAGTGGTGCTACTGTCCGTAGAACTCATGATGTTGGAGTATCCTCTCATAATTGAATTTCAAAAGTCTGATGGGAGACTTAAATATTGCAATGTATGGGGTGTGGTGTAGTTGTTTTTATGTTGCAAACAGTGTCGTAAGTCAGAATGTATCTGTGGATTTTCTGACAAGCTGGTTTGCTGTAGCTTTGATGTTTGAGTGGTCTTTGTCTTTGATGTACTGTAGATGCACTTCTTGTAGAATGAACATTGTAACTTCACTGGGCATCAAGTTCTTATATACCATTCGCAGCGGATAAGCTCGCCAGGCGTCAGCTTGAGAATTTCTCGTGGCTGAGTAGCGATTCTACCCCCGTAGAGGCGGTGATGCTCAGATGCGAGAAGTGGTGCTATTGCTACGTTTGACATGGTCTGATGTTGTACAGAGGTGAGAATCACCCCACCATTTTATTTTGGGGGCTACCAATCACTATGAAGATGGCGTCCAGGGACTCTGATGTGAGTGGTTCGCTGGCATCCGTGGCTCAGTCAGCAAGCTAGGTACCAGATTGTCAGGCCACTTTGAAGCATCTGTTGTGCGCAGCTCTCTATCTTGAACCACGTTTGGAATCCATCGGTGTCTATAGAATTGTCTGGAATAAGAGTATCTCATCGGTCTGGAGACTTGTGAGGGCGATACTGATTGTGATGGGCATTCTGTCAAATCCGTTAGGAGGAGGCCTCCGGCAACCTCAGCTACCTAGGTAAGCAACGCAACGCCTCTCAGTTGCGCCACCCAAGTACACATTCTTACGATCTCTCCAAGCGGTGAGACTGTAGTTTAATAGCTTCAATCCTACATCTTATGGATCCATATTTGTGTTGAAAATTCTCCATTGCTTTGTACCGCTGCTTAACATAATTCATAATGTTGACATAACACCCAATTTTTCTCCCCAAATAAACCCCAACGCCATAGGGTATACATAATCCACAATATCAAAAGAATGTGTACCGCCAACCAAACGCCTTAGAGCGCGAGCTCTTTCCCTATGTTTTATCCTATTATCAGAATCAAAATAGGCTGCTCAAAGAGAGACCGAGTATTTTCCCATCCTTTGTAAGGTAAGCACCAACGTGTCACCATTCGAGGCGCACTGCCTGGTGACAGTATGATAATACAACAGCATCGCCTCCATTAAGACCTGCTCTTCTCTCCATAACCTCCGCTCCCACTGCTCCCACTCGCACTTCCCCTCTTCTCACTCGCCCAATACGCACTCTGCCCCTCCCCTTCCGCCTCCGCCTCTACCGAGTCCACCGAACTATCGCTATCCGATCTATACCTTTGTCCTTCTGGCAGTGAAGGCAGCGGTTTCACAGCAAACCTTACACGTCGCTGTTGTACCGGCAGAGGAGGAAGAGGTTTATCTGCGGTGGAATTGTAGAAGGTGCGCGAGTAGTAGGGAGGGTTGTCGTCTTTCTCTGATACTGAAGAGTGGGTTGAACCTGAGGAGATGGAGGGTCTGTTTCGGCGATGGCAGCGTTGCTCGTAGTTTGCTTTTTCGTCAAAGGTTGTATAAGACATGGTGGAGTGTAGATGAATTGTTATTGAGAGGAGATAATCAATTGAAACTCGAGGTAGTGGTATTCAAGAACGCTGACTGACGGAAGGAGAAGAGGTCATTATTGAGAGGCCAATGGATGGAAGCATGTTCGCCTTTATGTGTCTGTAAATGTCAGCCTCGTAAAATGCCAGAAATAGAACACATAAGTCGAGTTAAGTTTGACGATCGATGGATGGTGGATGCTGCGGCAAGGCGGAGATCCTTTTTCATGTACGGAGCTGGTGGAGTAAAGTAGTTGTGTACGTCAAGGTCAAGGCATGCTCTGCATAGCCTTGCATTTTAGCGAGTTTTTCGAGGCTGCGCATACGAGAACATCAACATCTTTCTTTCTTCTCCAACACCCAATCAAGTATTTGATACGTGGCATTCAGCAGAGTTACGTTTGTTGCAACCTTCTTTTGATAATGAGGAATCATGTTCTTGGTACTCTTGTTTCTTTGGTCACGATGCGGAATTATGTTAATCGTTGCTCTTGTGTACTGTACTGTACGAGCCTGTGGCTCCAGGACCCAGGTTAGAGGTTGAGGTTGCAGGACTTCGCTGATCCTTTTTCAAGCTTTGGTACAGTATTTATTGTACCCTGGGGGAAATCCTTTTTCGGGGTCCTTATTGTTCCCATTATGCCCCAGAAATGGCGTTATCCGGCAGTTGTAGGCGTAAAGGATGCTAAGTCCAGTGACTATTTGATAGTTTCATACTTTCTTAGTACGTATCTCTCTATTCCCGATATCTATCCAGGAATCCTCGTTGTTTCATCATTTTTGACTATTGGGTAGACTGGGGTGAGTACGTTGATAAGGTAGGTCCGACGGCTTCTTTGCGGTTCCTACAAGTATGTTAATCGATCCTTCCTTGATCAATCTTGACATTTTGGGGCCTAGAACAGACCAAAATCCGCTGTCGCCATATCTCATCTCTCAAGGTCTACGTCCTGATGGAACATTTAGGTTGTGAGAAAGTGTGGGGAGCAGCTGTGGTTATAAGATCTGTTTCCTTGCCCACTTTGTTTCGGACGTGTCCGTGTGACTATGCTTGTTGGCTTAAGGTAGTAATGCTTGGAACCAGATGTTTCAGAGGGATCTTGTCTGTTATGTTGCCGGTCCCTGGTATGAAGATGTATGTCATCTCGTTGGTTCCAGTCTCTGTTGTCTGTCGTGTTTCAGCCGTACTCGTAAGTCGTCGTCAACACCGACATCCATCTTCATCCTACTTAAGGTCATCTGTCGCCGGGTTCAGGCGTCGATTGAGGCGAGTGCCGACCAGCAACCAACAAGTGTATATGTAGGTGCTCTTTGCGGCCGGGATGGCCTTTGAGTCTAGGAATTACCGGAGGAATGAACGAGTGAGTACTTGAAAACTGCATCTGTTGACGTTCGTTCCTCTGTCCTAAATTCCTCCCGCCTCTGCTTTCTTTCCTGCTTGGTATGGCAGATGGAGCTCACGTGCAAACGAAGTATTTATTCTCACAAGTCATCTGATAACTTCCACTTAATTCGATTCGGAGCACAACTTGAGCACGATTTGAGAAAGATACAACACCCCAAACCTTTCTAGTCCATTCGAAATGAACTTTTTAGACCGTGACCATTGACCGTGACGGCGAGTCATGCTCAGTCACGTGTCAAAAGATCCAGACCCCTTTTCCCTCCTCTTCAGCAGACAAATAACCTCTAGTAACAGCTCTCTACTCCTCACATACCTTTTATTCTTGACTGACCACTAAAAAACAAAAATATATACTTTCCACGAAAAGATCCCAAAATAAACACCCGCTGCCCCGGATTTCCCCACACTGGCCTCGTCACTCCACTTCCACTCGACCGCCTCATCAAAATATAGCTTCTTCCCCTTTTCCATTTTCCACCTCTCCTTCTTTTCTCCTTTTCTTCCCTTGCTTTCATGTCCTCTAATATTCCATTCCATTCCGTCCTATCATTTCATTTCATTTTCTACCTTCCTCCACATCCACATCCACCTACACCTCACAAGGTCCACCAACGCCTGCATCCCCATCCAAAATGGGATCCTGTACATCCCGCCTTCGCGCCGAACTAGTTGCCCCCCCGAGTCAAGGCGGAAACACCAAAATACTCTACCCGCAACGACCAGACCCATATCTCACACGAAAAGAACGAAATGAAATACAAAGCCTGCAAGCATCCCAAAGGACAAACCAAAACAGAAAGAGAAGCGAAAATGGCAATGGCAATGGCAATGGAGCGAAATTAGAGAGAAAAGAAACACCAAGTGGCATCCCAGGACTAACATATGATCATGCCGGACGACCTGTGTAAGTGCCCCTCTCTTCTCCCTTCCTTCCCTTCCCCTCCCTTCCAAAATACCTCCACATCAATAAAAACAAACCTAGAAATAGAGTTGTGAATACCCACCGAAAACCATCCTTTACTATATTATACTGTACAATACTAATACTTCCATCCCCTTCTAGCTGGAGACAAGAAATCGCCAATCGCTCACGGTCGCGTATTCAAATCGAACATCGGGAGAGTGTCTAGAGGTTCAAGGGGATACATGCGGTATCAAATATGTTGCAATACATTACAATACACCTACATACTACCTACCCACCTTCCCGAACTCATCATCTATTATCCATCACGCACTCACGGAGTCCGCTAGAACAAATGCACGAAGGAAAAGGAAAGAAAGAGAGGCATATTGATTGATTAATCACTCCATCAATTGATTCATTCGCGCCAGGAGCACGGGGGTCCAGATTACATTAGCATCTAGCGGGATAGTTATGTGTATCAAAAGTTACACATACATATATAGGGTAGATTTAGATGTTCTCTCACTTACTTAATATATTTTTGCAGCAAGAGTGTAATAGAAGGAGAGCAGGAGCAGGACCATATCTTGGAACAATATACATTTGAAACGTCCCTTTCCTCCTTGTCATAGCAAGCATACACAGGTATTCATTCATTTATTCCTTTGATTTATAATATAAACTGGATGATAATATCAATATTATTTCATTACCGCATACACACATACAATACGTCGTTACGTTACGTTACATAAGTACACAAGAGTTGGATATCGCTCAGTTCTGCTTGCATTGCAAGGTGTAAAAAGGAAAAACCAAACACATCTCAAAAAGGAAAAGGATTCCCCGCCCAGACAACCGACCAACCAACCATGGTGATAAAAGGAGAGGATCTTTCTTTCATACACTCGTCCCATTCCATTAATCACACCCATTCACCCAATTCATAGCTCGTCTTTAGCACTCCCAGTGGCCTTTTCAACGACCGAGCTTACGCTGGACGCGAAATCCTCGACGCCCTCACTAGCCTTACTGTAGACTTCACTCGCTTGACCTCCAGCACCCGCCGCATACTCGCCCAGTTTAGCCCTCGCACTCTCAACTGCAGCATTGAGTCTCGCTTGTGCACTCTCCACGGCACTCTTTTCCTCCCCGTATATCGCACTACTGACTTTTGCCTGCGCTGCCGAGAGAGCCTCTGCTGCTGCATCTGTAGCAGATGCATACGTTTCCCCTGCCACGCTGGTAACGCTTTCATAGGTACCGGTAGAAGTTCCGTAAATGGCTTCTGAGATAGCCTTTTGGGCGGAAGAAGCGGCGTCTGCAATATTGCTTGACGCAGCTTCTCCATAACCTGTGCTGGAACCGTATACTTGCACGGACGCGGCATCGATAGCTTCGTTGACGCGTGCGGACGCGCTGCTTAGGATATCTTCGAGAGCGGGAGGAGGCGTGAAAACGGAGGAGAGGACGGACGTTGCGGATGCGTAGGCGTCGCTTGCGTAGGAAGATGCTGAACTGGCTGCTTCGCCCGCACCAGTGTAGTATGCGGAAGATAATTTGTTATAGACGCTTTCGGTGAAATCGGGTTCTCTGTGAATATTTAGCATTGAGATTGAGAGTGAGAAGGGATAAAGCAACTTACTTGCCAACAACAAGCTCGCTGATGATCGATTGCACAACATGGTATTGGTTTGTAGCAGCATCCGTAGCAGCAGCACCGTATTCCAAAGCCTCAGACATAAGGCGTTGGGTTACGAAATATGGTGTTGGTTGAGCGTATATCTGATTACTTGCTTTTGTGATGAGAGCCTCCCAGTTCTCGCTCGCAGCAGACGCGACGGACTCCGTGAAGGGAGTTTCGCTACCGTAGATGACATTTGATGCGTCTGATGCCTTGTCCTTGACCTTCTCGGCGATTGCGGATGAAATGCTTGCATAAGAGCTGGATGCTTCAGCCAGTGCGGCACTGTATCGCGAGGATGCGACACCTGTTGCGACGAGATCCTTTTGTGCTCCACCAACGCTTTTGATGGATGATAAGAGCTGGTCAAGCTGCGAAGAAGCACCAGCTACAGCGCCCGAGTAAGCACTTTGGGCTGTGCTCAAAGCATCTTCATAACCAGGAGTAGGTGTTCCTACAACTCCTGCGCTTGCTTTACTATAAAGGCTCTCGTGGAACGGAGTTGGTTTCGGCATGACGGCCGAAGAGGCTGCTTCAAGAAATTCAGAATAGTGTGCGTGAGCCATT
The DNA here is from genome assembly GCA_007825325.1 of Lachnellula cervina. Classification (NCBI taxonomy): domain Eukaryota; kingdom Fungi; phylum Ascomycota; class Leotiomycetes; order Helotiales; family Lachnaceae; genus Lachnellula; species Lachnellula cervina. The sequence continues at coordinate 32,149 of QGMG01000028.1, read as the reverse complement.
CCAATGCCTGCATAATACTGTTCCTGCATTTGTTGAAGCATCTTTTGCTTTTGGGGAGCGCCGGTGTTGACGGCTGCTACATAGCTCTTTGCATCGCTATACCGGGAAGACGCAGCACTAAGACCTTCTTGTAGTCTTGCCTGGGCTACTGAAGACATCGACTCTAGTGCTCCTGGTGGAGCGCCATAGATCGCGGTCGAGGCGGCGGAAACCGCAGCTTGTAGTCCAGAACTCGCTGCTTCAATGGAATCCGAATAGGCAGCTTGGGCAGAGCTGAACAATGCTTCGTGAGCTGGTTTCGGCTCGCCAGATATTTGAGCGGAAACAGCAGAGCGAGCATTGTCATAGTTATCCGAGGCCACAGAGAGAGCACTGCTGTAAGCAGCGCTTGCCTTGGAGGCGATCGAGTCTGTGATGGGCACTGGTGTTCCGTAGATAATAGCGCTGGCACTAGGATGGATATTAGCTGTGAAGACGATAAATCGGAATTGTGAGCTTACGCAGAAACAGCATCAGAATAACGACTCGACGCAGCACTGGCAATGCTTTCACCAGTCCCTTGCTCGGTTCCGTACAAAACAGAGCTAGCAGCCGCGAAAGCACTTGAGTACTGCTGAGCGGCGAGGCTCGTGACTTGGTAACCTTGAGTGCTGGAAGGCTTTAACAAGGCTTCGCTGACTGCCTTGGTGAGGTCGGCGTATTTATCGCCAGCTTCACTTGCCATACTCTGGATCTTTTCACTGTAAGTCTCCTCATCTGAATCCTCAACCATGTCCTCGTAGATGATTTGTCTAGCCTCGACGTGTTGTGCCATTGCACCACCCCATACTTTCTTAGACGCTGTGCTCGATGCAGATGAGGCAGATGAGCTAGCAGCGCTAGAACCATCAGTGACACTCTTCGACAAAGAGCTCCCAATAGACGAAGTTGCAGAACCCAATGAACTAGACGCCTGCGAAGCAGCTTTGGAGACTTCGCTACTGCCGGAGCTAATTGACGAGCCTGCGGCGTCTGAGAGACTCGAGGCCGAATCCGAGACGACAGAAGCAGCTGACTTGACACTGCTCGATGCTTTTTGAACAATTCCTGGCTCTTCTCCAACGATAGAGGCGGACGCTTTGGCGGAAAGACTGCTTGCGCTGTCAGAAGCAACGGAGATGACACTCTCTACAGTTCCTTGAGAAGTACCAATAACGGAACTTGAAGCTTGGTCGGCAAGGCTACTAGCAGATTCTTTTGCAACCGAAGCAACGCTCTCGACACTACCTTGTGACGTGCCAATGATCGAGCTCGAAGCTTGGTCGGCAACACTGCTTGCGCTTGCACTCGCGACTGAAACGACGCTCTCAACAGTTCCTTGTGGTGTACCCACAACCCTTGAGGAAACTGACGAAGCAGCACTTTGGGCGTTGTCAACCTGAGAAGCAGCAATGGAGGAAGCGGAAGAGACAGCTTCAGCAACCGACGAGCTTGCAACAGAAGCCACAGACTCCATTGTACCCTGAGATGAAGGCGCGACAGCCTCACTGGCTTCCTTGACTTTGTCAATGACTTTCTGAGCAGCATTTGCGGCTGCGGCTGGCATATATTTGGTGGTCCAGTCATCACTAGTATCTTTGGTTGAGAGCTTCCATCGTCCAGTCTCCTTGAGGCGGGCCAGTTCCTTTGCTGCCTCCTCCGCAATGCTCATAGCTTTGTTCTCGACCTCTTCAGATGCTGCGCGAGCCTTTCCAAGCCCAGGATGTTCAGCTACGACGTTCTCAACATCCACCCGCCATTCATCAAACTTTCCCTTCAACTTGTGGTATTTGGTCCAGTCCTTGTGCGTAATTCCATCGGTCCACGCCCATCTCATTCCTATCTCTTGCAACCCAAGATCTCGGATATGATCAAGTATCTCAAAAGTGTCAGATGCAGCTGTACTTACTAGCGAGGTTGTTTCTCGATCAAAGTTTTGCCTCCAAGTTCGTACATCTTGTGCCTTTTCTTTGATTGCAACACCCGCTTTGCGAACCGCGTTGCCGATAGCTTCCTCGGATTCTTCTGCATCCTTGGAACTATCTACGATGGAAATGATATTGCTTTTCAAGCTCTGAAGGCTGGATTTGACAGTCTCTTCCAGCTGGATTATAAGAGCCTTTCCAACGCCTTGTGCCTGGCTTTGAACCAACCTATCAGTGATCTCAGTCATGCGGTCTTCAAGCTCGTCGGACCCCTCGTCGGCGGCCTTTGCAAATTTCTCCTGCCAAGTTTTGAGATCATTGGCCACAATTATCTGTGCTTTTTCGCGGATTTCTTTTTCGGACTTTGGAGTATCCTCTGGAGCTGCAACAGATGCAGCCGAAGAAACACTAGAACTTGTGGATGGTGTGCTCGTCGTCGAGTGAGCTAATGCAATAGAAGCTGAGATTGAGGAGAATGTCTCTGAGGCAGAAGAAGCGGATGCGGAGCTGGTGATGGGTTAGTTGAGTAGCTCTAAGGAAATTAAGGTAATTCTTACATGTCAACTTCTTCCACAACTGCCTTCAGTTTCTTGCCATCCCGATATCTGCCAAGCCGCTCTCCAATTCTAACCAACTGAGGCTCCACATTTTCTCCATACAAAATCCGCAACTTTGGCCACAGAGTTCTTTCAACAAATATGGCCCCGGTGGCCCATGCCCATTTCGAGTATGGAACTGCAGTGTTTATCGTAAAATCACTGGCCAGGCTGTAACCTTGAAGAGCGTATGGCTGGACTGCATAGTACGTTGGAAGGATGTGCCCGTAATATGTCTGGAAGGCATTCGTTTTTGCGATCTCGTAATATGGAGTCGTTGTTGCTGCGACCTTCTCAACATGTGGAGCGACAATCTCGTTGTACTTTCCCTTCACAATGTCTTGATATTTCTCTACTTGCGGCTGTACAGTCTTCCCCCATTGTGCTTGGCCGAATGCCTGGGCCTGTGCAACACGAGGAGCTCCATACTTCTTGCCCAAGACTGTAGCGGGTGTAATTATTCTCTTATCGAGGGTTTCGTAGTACGGTCTCGCTGCGTCAACATATCGCGCGGCATATGCGTCGTAGTATGGTTCAAGATGGGGGGCAACTGCAGAGCGCAATTGGAAATATGGTTTGCAAATCTTTGGGGAGGTATCTGTGAGGAGGTCGACTGTCGCAGGGCATCGGAATAGGATTGTAATTATTGAGTACCATGTTAGAAGTCTAGTAGAATGTTAGCTAGAGCTGTGCTGTATTGTGCTGCTCGGGCAGAATACCTAGTTATCATGCTAAAGACACTGAAACCCTTTCGCTTCTTGACCGTCTTGGACCTGGGAGCTATGGCATGACCATTCATACCCTTCTGGCCCGGCTCAGGTAGCCTTCCATTACTGTCCACGGCCATTTTCTACAGCATGCAGCTCTGAAAAACGTGGATCCAGCCGTTGAGGATTCGTTGAGGGTATTTTGGCAGAGGGCGAACAGGTGGAGGTGAAGGTGTTGCAAGAGCAATCTCGAGGAGGGCTTTGGCGAAGAAGCAGGAGCTTTGTCTCAAAGGCTCAACACGGACCAGACCCTGGAACGTCGGATCTTGCGAATGTATTGTGGAATAGGGGCAGGTACAGTAGAAGTGCACGCGGCCAGGACAATGAGAAATGAGGATGGTGAGCAGGGGAGAAAGAAAGAAAGAATCATCAAAGGCGGGAGAGCGAGAGAGAGGGATCTTGTTTTATTGTGGTCTCGTCCCGCCGTGTTATCACAGGCAAAGAAAGCTTGGCTTGGCTTGGAGTTGGATTGATTGATTTGACAGGCAGGCAGGCAGCGAGCGCTAGAAGACAGACGTCATAGAGCATGCGATGGTAGAGAGCTATGGTACAAGGCTGAAAGCTGGATACCTAGGTAGTATTGCTTGCTATATAGGGGGAATAGATAGAATTGAATATGAAGATATGTGCAGATACCTATCCACAAATACTATCAACAGACACGCAGAGGCAGGGCACCAGGGTCATTTAAAATGAGTCTCTAGGTACTGTAGCTTTCCTTTTCATCTGAAGCGACGACATCGTTTCATGCCCATCGGATCACAGACTCCTGCATCAAATCCTAGCATCTCGAAAGCATCAACCGTATGGTACGGGCCAAGAAAAAGTATTGAAGTACAACGCTTCTATAGAAGGCTTCGTTTTAGAACCATCAATCAAAACATTACCTAGGTAGGTACTCAGTAAAAGTCATTATCGTGTCAGGCCATAACCGTCACGTGATAAAGCTATTGCTATTACCGGTACTGGTGGTATGTCATGCTATCAACCAAATGCCTCGGTCCGACCTTTTCTCCGTCATCCCTATATGGATAAGCTAGCTTTATTCCGCCCTCAGCCATCCATGCAACCTACAACTCATTCGCAAAAGAAGTAACCAGAACATACGGAGTAGACCTTCTCGGATACCATATCGCCCCGGAGTCCAGACATTCCTCCCACTTGGCATCTTTTCTAGACTCCGACAAACAAAAGGACCCCTCACCAAGAGGAGCGTTTTGGCGGAACGAGTACAGGCGCCCCCAGATGCTTCTACAAAATTGATGAAAGAGGCTTTGCCTTTGCGACTTTCATAACTTCGATTCTCTAATTACGCCGATTAATAATATCTTCCCGCACCGATGGCAGACTTAGCAGATCCCCCCGTGTCTCGAGACTCCCTCCCAGACATCATGAACGATCCACAGTTTGACACAAATAATGGAGGCGGAGAAGACGGGATGGGCGATGCGGACACTTGTAGGATATGTAGAGGGGAAGGGGGCGACTCTGAACCTCTATTCCATCCATGCAAATGCAGCGGAAGCATCAAGTACGTCCACCAGGACTGCTTAATGGAATGGCTGTCGCATTCACAGAAGAAACACTGCGAGCTTTGCAAGACGCCCTTTCGATTCACCAAGCTATATTCGCCGAATATGCCACAGTCCCTACCCTTTCACGTCCTCGTTCGACATGTCATCATCCACATCGGAAAGAACCTGGCGACGTATTTGAGGGCCTGTCTGGTGGTCGTAGTCTGGCTTGCATGTCTTCCGTATGTAATAAGGCAGGTCTGGAGGCTGCTATTTTGGTTTAGTGATGGAGGATGGCCTTCAAATCACTCGAAGTTGGAGTCTTTTCGAAACTCCACTTCGATGCAAGCACTGGAAGTGGCCCGGGAATTAGAGCTTGCCACCCTGCCTGCAAATGGAACTTCTCCAGCCACCCCTTTTCAAGTGGCTCCAACCACTTCTGCGAGTATTAGTGGACTTGTGGAGAAACTCGTTGGGTTCTTGATGCCAGTATCTCACACTTTGAACATAAGCGGCTCGGACCCCCTCGCTGCCGGCTTATTCAAATCTCTATACTACGGACTGGGAATTCAGAGCGTGGTCATCCCAGAAAACCAATCGGACAACGTCAATATCACATTGTCACTCATGAAATTCAATTCACCGTCTAGTCCATCGCTTCTAAGTGAAGTTTCTTTCTTACGGAATTTTACTCGCCATGCTGCGGTCAACGATGCTTTAATTTACATTGCTGAAGGTTACATAATCACTATCTTGGTAGTTGTATGTTTCATACTCATTTTCTTAATACGAGAATGGGTTGTACAGCAGCAACCTGGAATCAATATGGGGGCTGGGTTCAATGCCGAATTTGCTGCGGGGGGTCTAGTACGAGACCCGCAGCCCGTGGCCGATATACGCCCTCGCCGAAATGCGCGCGCGGATCGAGTAAGGGAGGACGATGAAAATCAGGATGACCAAGAACCTGCTCGTGAGCGACCGATGGCAAGGCCTCGGCGAAGAAATAACCAACTTGGACAAATCGGACAAGCCGAGGAAATACATCAGCAAGAACACCAAAATGACCCAGATCACGGTCCAGCGAGCCCTTCTCAAGGAGATGTTGGAGGACCCTCAATACCTGGTAGGCCCTCTCCGCACAGAGATGCGTTAGGGCCCGCTGCTCAGATTCATCGGCGGCTGGAAGAGGAGCCTAGGCACACTGAAGAGTTTCTGGCAATCTGGCGGCGTGCGGATAGCGACCCCGAGAAGGTTTTGCGCATCATTGAGGATGAGGATAAAGGCGACGATATGCGTTATTGGGTTAATGCCATGAATGTCCTTCAAAATCCACTCCGTCGAGATGACGGTTTGCCATTACCAGGTTCCAGCGAAAGCGACCCCGTATCCGACTCAGAACTGTATAAGACTAACCATCCTGCTACTAAAAATGGGGCAGCGCAGATAGAAAATGAAGGTAGCAGCGCAAGTTCCGAAAGCTGGGTCGACATTCGGCAACCGGGAGACATGCTACCATTACCGGCTCGAAACATTTCCGGCCGCTCTGATATTAACGATGTTGGGAGCATCGAGGATTCTGTAATGAGAAAGGGGAAGGGAAAGGCAACAGACGATATTCCTGAACCCTCTAATTCGCCGAAAGCCTTGGAACCTCTTACGCATCTGCCACCCAATAATCCGCTGGCAGAGAGCTCTTGGAACGACCTTACATTCACAGCAAGTTCATCTAGACCCAGAGCTGTGTCGGACGGCCCTCAGCGAAAAGAGAACATATCGCCGCTTGCCAATAACAACTGGAGTTTTTCAAACCTCACAGATGATCATAATCAGACAGAAGCAGCTATTCGCGTCAATACCAAATTAAAGTCTTTGGAAGACACCGATGATGAATCGGATTCAGATCTGGTTCCGCTCAATTCTATGTTTGGATTAGATCTTTCAACAGAGCAGGCTACTTTATCTTTATACGCTCAGCCGGAACTGTTTGATGACAAGGAGCGTCAGCTGTTCAATCATCGACCTCCTCCACGGGCATTGACCGGCGAAGAACTTGTCGGTCCGGTGACCATCAAAGGCCAAGATGGAGTCACTCGAACATATGAGAACGTCGGAGACTTATTTCCCGCGCATCCTTTTGAGAGTGATTCCGAGCATGAAGCCGAAGAGCAGAATGAGGGACCACAAACAAATCCATTTCGCCCCAACACTCCCCTGCCAGAAATTCGGGAACCTCTCCTTCCACTCAACGCAGAAGTTCCACCAGCAGAACCTCCAGGGCCCCCCATCGCCCCACCTGTTGCACCTCAAGGTTTCTTAGGGCAAGTTGCCGACTTTTTGTGGGGAGGTGTTGGTGAGGACCATCTAGACGAGCAAGGAGAGAACGACGAACGAATCGTTCAAGACATAGCCGACGAGGCTCCATTTGTACCCGTCGCCCATCAACATTTGTTTGATGAACCAGAAGCTCAATTTCCAGAGCAAGACCATGAGGTTGTTGAGGCTGCGATTGCTGCAGGCATTGATCCGAACGACCAAGATGCTATTGATGACGCTGAGGATTTCGAAGGTATCATGGAACTTGTAGGAATGCGTGGCCCAATATTCAGCCTAGTCCAGAACGCTCTGTTCAGCGCCTTCCTCTTAGCATTGACAGTTGCCATTGGAGTTTGGATTCCTTACAACATCGGTCGAATCTCCCTTCTAGGATTGGCCAATCCTGGCTCCACCCTTAAATTCCCTCTGCGGGTCATTTACGGTTGCGCCGCTTTCCTCCAAGATCTGTCACTCTCAGTATTGGGTATGATATCATATATCATTGTTACCATCTGCTCGTGGACCATAGGGCTCTTCTATTCCGCTGCAAATGGGGATACAGCTCGTGGGCTAGGCTCGGCCGCGATCCAACTCTCGCAAAACTCCGCTGGGCGAATAATGAATGGCACGGTACACAGCTTAGTCCATATTGCTGATTCGGAGATCTTCGCCTTCTCGGCTGCTTCGCATGAGTCGTTGATTACGCTCAAGGCATCTACTATTGACTCTGTCGCGGGTCTAGGCGCTTCAGTGATCTACTTATTTACAGGGGACTATCGTATAACTTTGGTAGGCGTCCAATCTGCTGCAGTTGAGTTGCTGGCCTATGTGTGGCGTTTACTTGCTTCCATTCCCAGCGTGCTTGCCAGGCCTGATTCCTGGGTGATCAGCCTGGAAGTCCCGAAGCGAGCTGTACCACTTGACCTTGAACTCAGTGTCTGGAGTGGATGGGACAGATTTTGGGCCATATTTGGCGGTTACAGCGCCCTCTTCATTTTGGGAGCTATCTATGTGAAAAAGGGGTCGCCATTTTCGACTAACCAACAGGGTCGCGAATGGGAAGCAACTGTCATTGACCTACTCAACCAAGCGGGTGGTGTGATCAAAGTCATCCTTATTATCAGCATCGAAATGCTCGTCTTCCCTCTCTATTGTGGACTTCTGCTCGATGGTGCACTCCTTCCTCTCTTCGACAACGCGACGATCATGTCACGGATTCTCTTCACGCTCAAGTCTCCGTTTACTTCTCTATTTGTACACTGGTTCGTGGGTACATGCTATATGTTCCACTTTGCTCTCTTTGTTTCGATGTGTCGGAAGATAATGCGGAAGGGAGTTTTGTGTAAGTCATCCGCACCTCTATTCATGAAAGTATACTGACATCCGCAGACTTCATCCGCGATCCTGACGATCCGACATTCCATCCGGTACGAGATGTCTTAGAGCGAAATGTAGCAACACAACTTCGAAAAATCATGTTTAGCGCTTTGGTCTATGGCGCACTGGTAGTTGTCTGTTTAGGAGGCGTTGTTTGGGGATTGGCATTTGCATTTAAAGGCGTTCTCCCCATACACTGGTCGTCGAACGAGCCAGTCTTGGAGTTCCCAATCGATTTACTATTCTACAATTTCCTGATGCCAATGGCCGTCAGATTCTTCAAACCTTCCGATGGGTTGCACTCGATGTATCGTTGGTGGTTCCGTCAATGTGCACGAATGCTCCGACTTACATGGTTTATGTTTGATGAGCATAAGATTGATGAAGAGGGGTATCATGTACGGAGGTCTTGGACAGGCCTACTTAGAGGCGTTAAAGGAGACCCTTCCCATCCTGTCACGACCAAAGACGTGTATGAGCCGTTCAACACTGACCCAAAACTCGAGGCTTATTTCCGATTCGATGGAAAATATGTACGGGCGCCAGCATCCGACCAAGTACGAATTCCAAAAGGGGCCAAGATATTCATGGAGGTCGATTCCTCAAACAAAAGAGTCGACGGAAAAGCAGACCGATCGAACGGAGTCCACGGCAAAAGCTCAGACCTCTACAAACAAGTTTACATCCCACCGCATTTCCGATTTCGAATATTTCTATTTATCCTATCTATCTGGCTGTTTGCAGCAACTACTGGAGTAGGAATCACTATTGTGCCTCTTGTTTTCGGCCGTCACATATTCGGCAAGCTAATACCACCTTACGTCCGCAAAAACGATGTCTACGCGTTTTCTATCGGCATTTACATCCTCGGCTCCCTGCTCTACTGTATCCTCAACCTACGTAACTTTGTAACCTATCTCCGCACTGCACTCGCAATCAATGCCGAAACCCCGCACAACGTCCTGCGTCGCGCTACGAAAATTGCGGCGCGTGTAGCGAGCATAGCGTGGACATACTCAGCCTTCCTCTTTGTTTTGCCCACACTCTTTGCATTTTTGGTGGAATTCTACTTCATCGTCCCTCTGCATACATATTTTTCGGCTGATGAACCACATATTGTTCATTTCGTGCAGTCTTGGACGCTCGGCCTACTATACGTGAAGCTCACTACACGCCTTATTCTCTGGCACGAAAACTCCCGCCCGGCGCAAAGTCTACGCGCTATCACACGGGACGGCTACCTCAATCCAGACGCAAAACTGGCAACACGTTCCTTCATCCTTCCATCCGTGCTCGCGCTCTCTACAGCACTGGTGGGGCCTTGGCTGCTTGCTAAGATGGTTGCGGTGACGGCGTTGAAAAATGGGGTGGAGAAGCATTTCTTGGTGTATCGATATGCGTATCCGGTATGTTTAGGGTTGGCGTGCGTGGGTGTCAGCGCGTGGCGTGTGTTGGGGATGTTGAGGAAGTGGCGGATGATGATTCGGGATGAAGTTTATTTGATTGGGGAGCGGTTGCATAATTTTGGGGACCGGAAGGTTGTGAGTGCGAGTCCGGGGGTGAGTGGGGTGGCGGTGAGGAGGCTGGATACTTGATTTGGAGATCTAGATGACTTCTGAAATTATGTTGGTGGGAAGAGTTTATGATGGATGGCATGGGTGGGTGGCATGAATGGGGATATGATAGAGATATGGAATTGAATAGGGATGGATAGCAAGGCGTTCCGGTTATCACGACGCCAGGACTTCTCGAGGGGATCTCACTGCCAATTGGCGCTTACTTTACATTTTATTTGTTTTACAGTGTATTAATGCAATACTAAAGCTCTTTCTCGTACTTTCTTTCTGTCCGTCTTCCTAATCATCATGTCCTGCATCATTTCAATGCATACCTCCTTGCATCAATTCTACCCAAGAGCTTGGGCTTCATACAATTAAAAAGAACAAACAAAGGCAAAACTCATTACTTGCTTGATTTTTCCTTGGAGTGAAAAGAACCATGGCATGAATCCTACAGCTCTCCACAAACGGGGTTTGATTTCTACCGTATTTCAGACTTCACAGAGAAGGATGCAAATCAAGTGTTAGTAGACCAAAATGTATAGTTCCTATCTTCAGGACGTCAAGTCATGAATGAAATAGTGCCTGAGCAGCTATATCTTCTATAAGTATATACAGGCGGAAATGAAGACATTTGACCCCGAAAACGCAGCGCAGTTCTCCACCCTATTCCAGCCATGCGGAGTATTGAGCTTACGTGCGATACATAGCAGCTCCTCAAAAACACCCCGCACATAATCCCGCTAACCCCCTTTTTTCTCAGACAACGACCACCCTCCACCGAAACAACACCCACTCAAAACAAACCCAAAAAGCCCGGAAACCTTGCTCAACCAAGCAACACGCTACCTATCTATCTATTCTAAGCCCTGAACCTCCTCACCCAATTCGTCGACGCACTCGGCGCACTCGGCGCCACAAACGTGACATTCGCGCTGCCACTCGGCGCTGCGTCCGACAAGACACCAAGCACGCCCGTAGCATTGGCCGCAAAGCTATACACCGTGCCATCTATCGTGATACTAGCACCCGCGCTGAAAGGGATGCCGGACGAACCAACAATTCCGCCTTCGTTGGGGGCTTCCGTCACGCAAGCGGCTGGTGCAGAGGGCCGTGTCGAGCCCTCTGCTGTTGCTTTTGCTGTTGTGGAGGGCAGTCTTGTGGGGATCGTTACGGACGGGCCGGGATTTACTGCTGAGAGGACTGTGGAGTATCCAACAGCGCCTTCGGCGCTGCTCGAACTGGATGGAGATAGAACGTGGTGCGAGGTCGCGGATGGGCCGGGAACTATCGCTGAGAGGTTCGTAGAGTACGCGGCGGCGCTCTCGGCGCTGCTCGCACCGGGTGGTGCGCCGTACGGGTAGGGCGTGTATGGGGTTTCGGATGGGATGGATAGGGGTGCGGTGCCGGTACCGGTGCCGGCCGCGACGGTCGCGGATGTTGAGTTCCTGAAGTGGTAACCGCTCTTGCTGCTGTGCGAGCTGGTTTCTACAGCTGGGCGCGAAGTGGTGGATGGGCCTGGAGCTATTTCTGAGAGGTCCGTGGAGTAGATCTCGGCGCTGCTCGAACTGGATGGTGCCACAGATGTTCCGTAGGATAAATGTGGCACGCTATACGAGTGAGGCCTTCCTGAAGCTCTTGTTGGGACTGAAGCTGATGCAGTCCCGCGGGCGGCTGTCTCGGACGTCGAATTCCACTGGGGGAAATATGATGGAACGGCGCCGCTGCTGCCTGAACTGACAGCAACAGGGATAAGTGTTTGTAGCGGTCCGGTGGGTGGGAGTTTGTATCCTGATGCCGTGGATGGAGTTGGGAAGGACTTTGAAGCTGTTGAGGTGGAATTGGAGAAGCGTACTGAGGAAGGCAAGTGCCCAGTCTTTGTAGTTTTAGCTCCACTGATATCACCAGTAGCTGAAAAGGATGGTTTGGATTTAGACTTCGGGCTTTCCGTAGCTTTAGAATAGGTGAGTAGAGTCGATGGGGCTGTAATCTTTGCAGGAATTCCAGTCTCGGTGGGCTGTTGGTACGGTTAGCGGCTAGGATCGAAAGCTACTTCCCTCTGAGGGTACATACTGTTACAGTATGTGGTACAGTCAGGAAGACCGTGCTGTTCAGACTGTTGGTCCCAACTGGGCAAGTAGTTGTGTATTCAACGACTTCTGTAGTAACGGAACCGATTTGGCAACCAGGATTATTATCGCAATGCGTGACAGTAAAGGTTACTGTGCTCAGACCAGTAGAGACGGTAAGTTGTACAGAAGATGGCGGACTCGTTGTTATATTCGGCCATGAGACAGATCCGGTGGGTATTATCGAATTCGACGCTGAAGCTGAAGCTGAACTTGAAGCTGAACTTGAAGTTGAAGCTGAACTTGAAGTTGAAGCTGTTCCTGCTGTTTCACCAGCAGCTATAGATGAAAACGCAAGAGCTACCGTCACATTCGACAAGATTATCGACGACGAGGTCGCCGCGGTCGGCTCGGCAGCCTCATTGGTCGCTGACAACTTAGTATCTACATACTACATTTCAGAGTGCAAGAACTTACACGTAATTACACTACCAGCTGCATCCGTAATGGTATAAACTTGAGGCACTCTTGTTGTTATGTATTCGATCGAGGTCAAGACCTCATTAGAATAAGATGTTACCACTTCAGCCTGGATAAGATCGGCGAAGCTTAGAGCCAGTGGGATCAGACTCGTGATTTTCATGATGAAACACTTTTGGGGTAGGTAAAGAATGTGGAATCACAAGCGCAGCCCCCAAGATATAAAGCGAAGGTGAAAATAGAATCGACAGACAGAAAGAGGAACGAAAGTGAGAGAAGTGACATCCACACTTGTGGGGTTCCTGAGGGTGATATAAGGCTTCATCAGAGAAAGCTTTCCAGTACCAGTGATGGTGCCACTTACAGGCTCCATCCCTATGCGCAAGGTAGTTTGATTTGAATTCCATAATACCAGCATACGGTCATATCTACTTGACACGTTTCATGGCAGTGCTGTGGAAGCTATCCATGGCCTGCGGCGCTGTGCGGTAGATACATGGTTCCGGACGTTAGGCAAAGGATCAGGATTCAGAGGTTCGAGGAATTCGGCGACCTATACTTATATCTAAGCGGTCGGGTTGTTGACGACGGGAGCAGCCAATCATGTGTTTCGCCGCATCTACTAGCTGTTACTCCATCGGTACTAGTGATCCTTGCGAAGATCCATCTGAACTGGAATGCAGTGCGGTTCATCAGGGAGCTGGAAAGCTCGGCAGAAATTCAATTCCCTTTTTGTATAATACTTGTGATGTTCCCCGACACGCTTCCTATTCCGTACCCCGTAATCTTCCAAATCTTCAGTTGGGGGTTAGAATTTGAGGTTTGACTTCGGCGGTTTGGGCGGTATTAGGATACCCCATATCGGTACATGAGACAAATACTCCGAAAGTGGTTCCGAATTGCTATCCTATCTTACATTGATATTGAGTATAAACCATTCTACCCAACTTCTAAAGATTGTAGTTCCTTTACAGATTCAGGTCTAGAAAATAAAGCAACACTATGTAAGGGTAACGATAAAATTTATATAATCAACTACCATGGTGGGGGAACACCCTTGTAAGTTCCGCCGAGCTACTCGCCTTTTTTTTAAGTCTGGCAGCCCCACCTGAAAATCGACTACTTACCGTAGATATCTAGAATCCTGTAGGTCTAATTGGCTCTTTACTCTAGTATAGATCCCTAAAGCCCATTGAATAACTAATCTTAAAGTGAGACTTTTATGCTCGGGCCTCTTACGAGCCTTATAGTAGTCGAATCTAAGCTCTTCAAGTGGTGCGGAGTATAGGTTCTATGGGTGAAGCTTAGGTGGGGCTGCTAGACATATAAAAAAAACGAATATACGGAGACGGAGTACGGAGTATACGGAGCTTTCCTGGAAGCCCCCCAGATTTATGTGGGACATCATTCTTTGAACACTAGAAATAGATACACACGGTAGAGGCATACCAGTATATGACCCGTGCATCTGGCGAAGGATGAAAACAGATGGAAGTGGAGCCCTGTAAAAAGGATCTTGGTGGATCGCTCAGGGAACACGTGCAGCGTCAAGTGCAACTATTATACAATACAAGTACGGTAGTAACCTAGAGCAGCTGTAGGCTCCGATTATCACTCGTGGCAAGTAATCCAAAGAGAAGACTTTGACTACGATATAATTTGTTGTTATTACATGATAATTCTTTCTTATTAGTAGGTTAGATGAAAATCATAGTGTAGCTCTGCGTCAGTACTTCAGCAAACGAAACGGACGGAGTGCTAAGCCTAATGTAATAGTCGGTTGGCATTCTGCGAAACGAGCGAAGGACATCCGATTATTACTGCAGAAACTTGAAACAAAGAAATCCCAAGTATCCGTGAATTCCGTACGAGTAATGTAGCGCGAACTCTTCAGAATGGCTTGCGAAGGACTCATCCCTAGAAATGCTTAGTGAGGAAACCATGGGGTGGGATAGTGTTTGTGGCACACATATTTGGCAGTTCTATTATTTCAACCTTATACGAACCCATGGGAGGGAAAGACGCTTTTTTGGAGGAGTGAAGGAGGCGGGGTGTCAAATTAAAGGAGAGCGGCGTGCCGAGAAAGGGAACGGGCTAGACCAGGTGGACCGTGAGAAACGTTCGCTAGCGCCTCTGGTGCCAACGACATCTTAGATCAGGATCAGGATTCGGGATGGTTTGCCAACTCCCATTTCTTCTGAATCTATGCGCTTACTAACTGTGCCAGTTTGTTAAAAGGCACCAATATCCCTGGGCCGAATCATCACACGTAAGATCATCTCATGTACCTGGATGGTAATTCTGACGAAACCAAGCTTCCACAGCCTGGCTGTCAGATTCCGCGTGCGACAACACAGGATCGTATCTGAGCAGGATATCTTTGAGTTTGAGGGGTATATACGAGGTAGCAAGGTTGCCTTGATATATGATGTGAAACTTGGATGACAGCCGGATTATGGTCTGATACATTTCATTACCGTAAAAGTCCTTGTGGAAAGTGTCAGCGTGAACTACAAGAAGCGCTTGCTCAATTGAAAGTTCTAGAAGCATTTAGTTGAAGTGATACGGCAATCTTCGTGGGATTTTTATAGAAGGGAGACGATAATCTCCAGTTGTTCGAGTTGAAGAGCAACGCACGACTAAGTAGCTCCAAAGTCACCAGATAATAGGCCAAGTAGGCCGTTAATCTGCTATATCCTACACTGCTCTAGCAGGAAATTTGAGACTGTTTCTAGTGGCGTTAAACCGCCTTCTTTTATTCGATTGTCTATCTAGCAGCTGGTTGAGTTCTCGAGGAAGCCAAGATGCAAATGGCATCATGCAACTCATTCCTGAGTGACATACCCAAGCCGCCTGATTTGGCTTTTCGTTAGTAGAGGATGCCCTTCACATGCCAGTGCAGAGGCTGAGTTTATTCCGCATTCCGCAAAAATTGCCACAGTATAATAACGTCCTCTCAACCCAGTGACCCCACTGCCCAGCCGCAAAGGTCCTTAACAGGATCTGCGAGATAATGAAATTCAGATATAGTAATCACCAATATCTCAACGTGGATCGACTCTTCATTAGACATAAGCGTCTTTCTTTTGACGAGATCATAGTCTGGGGTTGGTATCACTCACCAACCTTTGCCTGACAATATCCACTGTTTTTCTGAGACAGAACCCTTAGTGCTTGTCATAGTCGTAGTCGGAATCAGCATTGGAGCGTTTATCTTAGCCGTAGTAGGAGTCAGCGTTGGAAGGCGAGCGCTGGTCATAGCCATAATCAGAGTCAGCATTGGAGGGTGATCACTTGTAGTAATCGTAGTCGGAATCGGCGACAGCACGCTTGTCATACCTATAGTCGGAATTAGTGTTTGGGCGTTTATCGTAGCCGTGGTCCGAGTCAGCGTTGTTGGTAGCTCGAACTGCAATCTCGCCAGGAGTGATAGGGACGGCCATAGCAAAGTTCGCGCTGAGAGCCACAAATGCAGCGAGAAAGATTCCCTTGGTCAACATGATAGCGATATGATGCCGTGTTTTGGAGGACTTTGAATCGAGTAACTAGTAAAGGCTGTTTGAGGGTAGATGAAGATGTTTCGAGTAAATGGTGTTGATTATAAGTCTTCTTTTGAATGGGCTGTCCCCTCTATTTATACACGAGGTTAGTCTAGCTTCCTCACTTTCTTTAAAGCCTCGGCAGCATCAGTGGCTCTAAAGCGGAGACTGGATTTCAAAGACTTGATTACATCAAAAGTTTAATATCCAATACTCTTTCTAGGTGCTACTCGCCCTTTATAGAGGTCGTCTAATATATAGTTTAAACTTTAGATATATTCTCAAATCCCGACCCAGCCTATTTGAGGTATAGGTAATAGTGCTTATATAAATGCTAACATAGAAGTGAAATAAAAACAAACGCCCTCCGCAAATTCTATATCGGATTACCTGCTAGTCTTATAAGGCTAGCAGATATTATAATATAAAAGAGAGCCGAAAAGACCCTCTCCTAAAAGAGAGCCAAAAAGACCCTCTAGCATAGTGTTTCTAAGAGCCTATACATTTATATATTAACTCTAGCGGTGTCTATACCCTTTCCGCTATAGTATTCTACTCGAATATAACTGTTTCCTACTACTATAGGACTTGAATACCTATAGCTATGCAACCCTCCACTTCTAACCTCTTAAACTTACTATAAGGCAGTAGTAGGTAGTAAGGTTTAGGCCTGGCCTAGGCTGCACTATCTAGCTATAAGAGTTAGGCGGAGAGTGTACCTCTATATCTCTCTTCCTCTAGGTGCCCCAGCGTAGAAAACTTTCCTCTATATACTTCTAGTTCCTAGTGTAGTAGTGCTGCAGCTCTACTTTATCTCTAAGTATATATAAGGCTTAGGTATATAGAGGCCCTAGTAATATTCTCTTATAGAAGCGCTAGGAATGCGAGATCTATAGCTATTCCCTTTATATCTAACGCGTTGTAAGAGGTTATAATATTATATATAAGAGGAGTAATTAATATTATAAGTTGTGCTCTAATAAGTAGAAGAGTAACAAATCCTCCTGCTCTAGGTAGTCCTTTATACGCGTAGATTCAAATTGATATAAGAGTATTATAGGCGAGTCACGCGGGCAAATCGCGTAACTTGCAATTTTATCATCGGATTTGCGCTTGAGAGGTCTGCTAGAGAAGCCTCTAATCGATTGTGTTATCAAGTATTAAGAGGAGCTTCGCGCGTAACGCGTCTCAAATTCGACGGGTTAACTCAATTTTAGCTCTAAGAGAGTATTACAAACGCTCGGCGCAAGCTCACTCCTCAAGACGTGCCTAGAGGACACATCTACAGGTTTGTAGAAGGCAGTGAGGCACCGCGTACAGGTGTTAAGTCTTCGCCCTCCGACTGGATTACATCTGTAACGCATTTTTGTTGAAGTCCTCGGGAACTTCCAAAGATTGAAAGCACCCCGTAAGACTGCTGACACTTGCATCTAGTCTACCACGATATATAATCCAGTCCCTATTAGACCTGATTTCGAGTTCCGCAATACACTGCAACCTTCAAGATATAAGCTTAGCTGTTTTCTATATTTCTAAGCTTTGCACGGGTTTTATCCAACCATTTAGCCATGTTCATACACCCCGCCAATGTACTAGAGTATATGACTCTCGTCTCGGCGGCAGCAGGGCATCTTAGAACTATCTTTTCATTTTACACACCTCAATATGTCTGCAATTAAGCCAAGCTCTTAGCTAGGTGTTACCGCTGCTAAGATATGCACTTGTGCTTACCCCATATTGGTACTACACCAAAACTCTACGTGAGGTGACACGTTAACCGCTACTATTGGTATACGTTATACTGTGAAGCTCACTTATACGTGTCAACTAATCAAAGATTCTTGTTAAAAGCTAATACACAATATTCGAATGCTTCGGGGGGCTTGGCATACTTGTTAGCAGAAGACGTTAAGGAATGAGGCTATCAAAGCACTTAAGTCCACGTGTATATAATGAAAACTATATCATGAAAATTGTAAAGAAGCCAAGCTTCGCTCTGAAATACATTTCATCCATACTAAACAACGATATTCTCCCCAAGAATCTGAGATAACTTCAGAGAGACTTATATATCAGATTGCGTGATATCGCGAGCAGTTGAAGCCAAGAGTCAGCATTGTGGATATGCATGCATGCAGACTGCAGTTGTGCAGACCTTGTAAGCTTAGCTGTGCTGTTTCGTGTGACCTTCAGGGTAGCGCTTTATAGCATTAACATGGTACAGCCACATGACTAAACCACTGTAAATGCATTAAGGTATAGCATAATGTTTAATGCTAGCTCTTCTGAAGTTCATATCGTGCAGCTTTGATCGCTTTGATAGATGCTTCTCAACATGGAAGGTGGTATTACGTGCTGGCAGCCAAGGTCTGCCAAGTCAGGTTCTATGCAAGCAACCATTAAGCCTTGCTATTGAAACGGACTTATGAGCCAGCCCTGTGGTTTAGAGTTCGGATTGACATTCAGCTTGGATCAAGACTTCTCAATTTAGTAAACTTTATGACATGTGCTTTGGCGACAAGTTTAAATTCTGTTTTCTATACTGGGTCGAATTTATACATTTCCAAAATCATAAACTTAGCTAGTTTAGCTAGCAACCGACTAGTATTATTCTTAGGGGTGCGGGTGCGGGTGCGTAGGGACGGAGCAATGAGCTATATAATTGAGGACCCAAAGACTAGAAGCTACAAAAGGAAAGAGAGCTTACTATAAAAGTTAAAACTAGAGGGAGTTGGAAAAATATGGCTAGCGTTATATGCAATGTGATATAAGACCTCTTACTCTAACTATATCACTGCTATCAAATATTTGAAACTCCAGCTATCAAGTTTGTGAATCTTACAGCATTCTAACGACAGAATCAAGCAATGCAGTTTTGCTGAAAAGGCATTCTAGTATTCGTCACTCCGAATCTTCTGACCAGTTGTATAAGCTTACATCGCGTTCTGTGCGGGTGCTGGCTTCACAGTTCATTTTCTATTTTGAGTGGTTTATGGGGGCAGATCACAATGTGCATATGATTACTTTACCATAGCAGAAATTCAAATCTTATTTGAGTATATGCATTCGGTATATGAGACTAATAGTGTCCACTATGCATAGTCCACATATGTACGCTACGAATTGCTTATCATCTGTTGACTAAACGTGGTATTGGCGTAAATGCTGCATGTGTATACACATTTCTATGCTTTTCGTAGCTTGTATTGAATAGATTAAAAATCTAGAAAACCCTCGTAAAGTAACTCTAACGACGAAGAGTTCGCCAAATCTTTCCTCCATGACAAAGAAGGCGATATTTTCAAAGACGTCCCGGAGAATAAGACTCGTATACAAAAGCTCAAATATTTGCGGAATACTTACAGTATATTACTGCACGCCTTCGTTGTAGCGACCTTTGGGTTAGTTTATATCAGGTATCGCAGAAATAACCTTGACTTGAGAGTCGGACACTTCTCCAGACAATGAGTACTTTTACGGTACAACTCAACTTACATCTATGAGACATGTTCATGCTAGCCCTCTTCACAGCTCCCACCGATGCACCCATATTCTACTATCACAAGATCATCAGCACTGCATGGGCTAACAACACGTTTTTTGACCCATGGGGTGGAGACGGGACATACCAAGCAGTGAAGATGGAACACTTCGATGAAACCAGCATACTCGCCCTCGTGGCCCTTGTACAGTTTCGCTGGGTGATAGGCAGCCTGGCGAACTCCTCGTGCGTGAGACGAACGATGCCGCCTTCTAGTAACTCGTCCCATTTTGCGTCATTTCTGGCTTCCTCACATATTAGATTCCAAGGGTAAACTTCAAAACTTAACTTTCAATTTCTCAGTTGCCGAGAACAGATGATGCATGAAATCATTTGCTTTATTATGTACACCCAAACTCAGGCCTTCTTAACGCCCTTACCCAATGCTTGTATTTTTAATATTCATGCTTCCCAAAACTTCTTCAACCAAATCCCTACAATTTACCTATGCAAGAAGACTTTTACTGGTACAAATGAATAGAATCCAAAACCACATTTCACAATCACTCCCCGTTCTCATCTCATCATCTACTGGTACACCTTGACGGAGTTGATCAGCCAATACGCGGTATCGAACTTCTCCGGCTGCTGTCGTACATAGGCCTCGCAGGTCGAAACACCGGTTGTCTTCGCGCAGTCGGTCCATTTTGCCCAGGAGCCGGATGAGGTTCCGGCTTCGGCTCCGCAGAAGGTTGTGTCGAAGTACTGGATGCAGGGGTTAGTGCTTATCTTGCAAATATTGGAGTTTGGGTTGCGGCCCAAACGGAGTACTTACAATAGTCTGCTCCGGGAAGCTCGCACCAACATCACAAGATCCATATTTGGAGTCAAAGTTTGCCATTGGCAATCCCCACTTGGTCGGATCCGGCTTTCCTTTTGTGATATCAGCCGGGATGTTAGCTCTAGCGAAGAAGTAGATTTTGATATAGGTGGTGGTCCAGTCCATGGCGTACACTCCTCCTTTGTTGGCGTTGAAGGGATCACCAAAGCTGCCAACGGGTCCCGTGACACTGCAACCGGAGGCGGGGAGCGTGCAATCGTAGTCATCGTTGTTGGGGGTGCCGATTTGGGTGTTGGCGGGTGCTTGGAAGGTGCAATTGTGTCCGGGTTGAGTGTGGAGGGTTGCTAGGGCTGGAATTAACATCTTCATGATTTGGGGAATGTGTTTGTGAATATCAATGGAACATATGCAAGAAATTTCTTTTAGACGAGCAAGGAATGAAGAGTTGCGTTTTCTTACCAAAGTTCTGGGTGTTGTCCGAGAAGCTCTCAAGGATGTCGATCTCGCCGCCTAGGTTGTTGTTGATGGTCCAGCTATAGGACAAAGGCATGATTAGCGGCTGCTCTGAGGATGGAGGATGGAGGGTGTCGGGAGAGAATAGGAACTAGATAGACTTACAATGAAGGCCAAGCACCGCAAGCGCTGCCTGGGATATGCGCAAAATCTCCAATGAGAAGACCATGAGTGAAAGGCTTGTTGCTGGTGATCCAGTTGCTCTTGCGTCCCGCGGTAGACGAGGCGTCAATTACAGTGGTATTGTCTACACTCATGTAGACCTGGTTGTTCACGATCTTCGTAAGGCCACTAGATTGGGCTTCAGCCAAGGAAACGTATTCCACAGTTCCTTTGGTTGGGTCTGGCTCCTGTATTCATGTCAACTAAGTGTTGTTTGAAGAGCGTGGGAGGACTTACATTGTGCCAGGTAAAGCTCGTATACCAGTTAGTATGATTGTACGAGGACGTTAATGTGTATGCAGAAGTCAGAGTGCAATGCACAAAGAGGCCGCAGAGAGCGATGAAGCTGGTGGAGGGCGCCATTTCGGTTTGGTGTTTTGTCTGCCTGTGTCTACGCGTCGATGCGACAAGTGGAAGACAGTTGAAGAATCCAACTTATGTAGGATATTGCGGGGTAAACTATAGGTAATTAAAGTTGTTACAGTAAACTATTTTAAGATTAGGTCAAAGTACTAGGCAGGGAAAGGAAGTGCTACTCTTACTTACAGAAAGACATTCATTTGTTATTGGGTGTTGGTTTAGCTTATGCTTCATTGATTATGAAGAATGGGTGAACTGTTTTACGGACTAAACAGTTGGCGTTCTTCCAAGGCTTCTAGCTGGAAATGAGTACCCTTTAGCGTGTTAGATCGTGTCAAATTGCGTAAACTTCTAGGTATTCAATGAGGCTTGCATCCCAGTATCGTGAATTACGAGGATAAGCAGTAAGGTATAAGAAGTCTCACTTCAAAATTGGTTTGGCCGCTCCGTACTGTACCGTATTCGCTCACGCTTTTAGAGATTCACACTAGGGTAAATAGCCAGTCATATAGGCAGGATCATAGAGACCTACGCTAAGTATGGGGGAATGTCAGGCTTAAGAAAGCGATTACTGATTTCCTGGGATTTTAAAAGTTTTAAGCGTTGACGCTACCGAGCTGATTTCCTATCTGGGGCGTAGGAGGGCTTAGCATTTACGTGACAGTGTGCTGATCACTGATAAAGGCGCGCGTACAGGATCTCTCCAGGTAATGACATCTTACAAGCGAGTCGCATATCCAACGGAATTGCGAATCTACCATGGGATCCCCGCAACAAAAGCAAGCAAGGAAGATCAAAGGGTAGCAGAGCAGAACAAGTACCAATTACAATCCATGGCTACCATTGTTCCCCACAATAGTGCGCCATATGTTAGGCTGGAAAGTTTTCGGTTCAGGCGTTTCATTGTTCAGATTGGAGGCTCAAAGGATTTAAAGCAAGGATGCCTAGCAAACTCATGCCACTACGGTACTATTGTACTGTACTACTAACTAAGGTTCAGTGGGACTTCTTGTTTTTCTCTGCCAAGTGCCCCATACGGAGTATAAATTTGACAGAGTTAAAATGCGCAGTCACCTCGCTTGATCATGGCGCTTATAATTTACGAGTAAATGGAATGGTCCACTCCATCTGCACGATCTTTTATCTCCACAACTATTAAGTTGACCAATCGGGAGTTGCTAGATAGTACGGGACGGGAGCTTAATTAAGCTATAAAACAGCGTAAACTCTGTCAAGTTTATACGTTTATTCATGAACAAACATTGCTTTGACACTTTAGTCTGGCTTCAACGATTGAATCAGAATGTAACGTTGCGTACTTTCGCACTCCGTAAAAGGATGCGCGCGGGAGATCGTGCGCCAAAGTTATTTGTGGCTTGAAACTTGAAACAAAACCCATGCGCCGCACTAAGCCGCATTACATTACTACGAACAGAAGAGCAGGAAGGAAGCTTCAAGGCGGGCGGGCAAAGAAAGAAAAGCACCGAAACAACTTCCGAGGGCCTAGACACTCGTAAAAGACGTTCTTGCTGTCAAATCAGAACATCGAATAATCGCAAAGAGCAACAGTAGGGTCTTTGCCCAGATTTGACATGAAGCCTCGCTGTTTTCATCCAGTCGCTGCTGCGGAGGAAAGATGTCGGTAGACAAAAGGTGTGGTCGCGCATTATTACTAATGAGTTGCATTAGGATTGTCAGTTAGTCATCTGCGAGGCTCGTACTAGAAAGACAAAAAGTGCTACCGGTCCTTATATCATTCCACTCTGCGTCCATAGATGATCCCTAGGACGGAAAGGAAATAAAGACCTGGTTCAGACGGAACCAACAACCGCCCAATCGATCCCTAGCTATTCTCCGCTACACGTTATTGTTGAATTCCTGAAAAGGGCAAGAATCTACGGATTTGAAATCATTTCAGGTGCAAGATTTCCCACGAAGAATAGATTCACGGAGTGCAAGGATGATACTGTGAATACGAGTGGGAGGGGAATGGAGCCGAGTGAGGGGCGGAAGCTGTTGAATCGTATCGATTTGAAAGTTGGGTATTAGCAGAAAGAATAGGACTGAGTGACACCATCAAAGTATATATATCCGAGGTGGTAGAAAGAGTTTGGTCGGCGGGGGCATATGATAGAAACGCTGACTAAGCTCATACCAAGATCAGGCTAGACTGCACGTGATTCAAATAGACATAAATAGCAAGAGCGTCACGTGGTTGGACTGCAACTTGTCATAACAAAACTACATTGCAATATCCAACATTGTGATATCCAACAAACAGAGAGAAAAACAAGCATGGCTAGTGCATGCGCAGTCTGTGGCAAATCAGGCGCCCGGACTCTGAGATGCGGACGCTGCTCCTCTCGCGTCTACTGTGGTAAGTAATACTCAACTCCACAGGTGCACAATGCCAAAAGAAAGACTGGCGAACACACAAGGCTGAGTGCAAGCGTCAAAACTACATCCTCAAGATTGACCTTCATCCCCGATTCATCACCAACCCACGCGTCACGCGGACCCTATCATGTCCTGCAACTGCTACCTTTGCCTCTCTGCACCAAGCCCTCAGCATTGCATTTGGCTGGGCCAACACCCATATTTACGAGTTCGAGGTCTTCAACCACAATGATATGAGAGGTCGTGAAAGTAGGTTCTCGGGCGGAGAACCTATGTTCAAGATTATGGAAATCAACGAGGATTTCGATGGGTCGGACTATGATGAGTCGGACGATGAAGCTTCGGCTCCTCAAACATAGATAGCGCAAAGGTCACGCTGCTCGATATCCTAGATGATCCCAAGACCAAAGGAAAAACCATCCACTACTGTTACGACTTCGGTGACGGTTGGGAGCATGTCATCAGCTGTACGGGCCGAGCAGACGCCACGGTGCAGTTTGTTTGTCTCGATGGCGAAGGCCACCGTTGTGCTGAAGAT
Source organism: Lachnellula cervina (assembly GCA_007825325.1). Taxonomy (NCBI): domain Eukaryota; kingdom Fungi; phylum Ascomycota; class Leotiomycetes; order Helotiales; family Lachnaceae; genus Lachnellula; species Lachnellula cervina. The sequence continues at coordinate 7,700 of QGMG01000028.1, read as the reverse complement.
GTGGGCGGCTATATTGGCTGGCAGGAACTGCTGGAAGCGTACGATGCGGAAAAGCCTACCAAGAAACAAAAGGCGTCGATGTCATGGTTTGAAACACAAGCCAGCAATAAAGACTCGGAAGGACTGCGTGGAGAGAAGAAGTGGAGATGGGACAAGGACAAGATCAACACCGTCTTGAATGAGAAGGACCAGTCGACTAAAGTAGGATTTGCTCCCTCGCGCTCAAACTCGTTACCCTCCGTTCTCCTCGTATCGCTTGACAAGCAATCCTTCTTCGACGACATGTACGCCGAAGTTCTCGCCGTGCTTCGCAGCAAGGCCAATGTAGTAGAGGTGACACACATCGCCAGTACTATGGAGCATCTCTCAAGACCACAAGCCGAGTACGCCGCTGTCATTGTTACCGATGTCGGCGTGATGGCAAAGAAGATGGTTGCCGTCCAGCAGAAACTCGTGGAATATGCTATTTTCGGCGGAACTGTCATCATCGGCTTCCACTTCCCTACCTTTGCACCCCCGAAAGAGGTAGAAAAGTTCTTCAAGAACCAATGGAGTTTCGATTGGAAGTTTGCAAACTACCACCGCGAGACGTTCACCCTCAACCCTCGAGCCCAACAGGATTCACAATTCATTAATCGAGGCGGAAACAATCTTCCTCGTCAATGCAGCATGAAGGCGGTCCACCTGGGTGGAATAAAGCGCGAGGAGCGAATTTACATTGGTGAAATCAATAGCGCTGCGAGTCCCGCTGTTTTTGCGAAGAAAGGCGAAGGTTTCCTCGGCTGGATTGGTGATGTCAACACCGAAACTGGTACGACTGAGTTACTCTTGTATATGTGTGGTATTTAGTTTGTTTGATGGATTCAAGTGTAAAAACCGGGAAGGGTTTGACTTGCATACATTTCTTTGGGGAGGTCTACTTGTGAGTAGCGTTACTTGCGGATGGGGTTTCACTTAGCACCCCCTCCTAGAGAGCTTCATCCCACACCTTTACCTGGCTGTGTACGGTATTTAGCTCAGCACTTGCTAATTTCGAGGAGATACTTATAAGGGAAGAACTTATAGCAAAAGCATCGATGAAGATAAGAGACTAATAGCCAAATTGTTTCGCACCGCGTGCTACGCCCGCGAATTTCACATGAAATGGACCTTATTTCGAGACTCGACAACTTGTCGAATCACCATAGCGAAACATAGTTTAGACCAGATATTATATTTTCTCTATCAAACACACAGGATATCAAGCCCCACGCCCCACCGGAATCAGAGGCATAGCGCATTAAGTATCCAGACTCTAAATTACTCACCCGCATAGCAATACCTGATCAAGAATGCATACCGACTTTTGTATAGCTCGCAGCATTGGTGACCAACATACCCGCAATTGATGCACTGGTCAAAGTGGAAATTACACCGGAGATCAGAGCAGAAAACGCAACCTTAGCGACCCTGCCACTGCGACCTGGGGCGAGTTGGGAAAGCACGCCAATTTGAATGCCGACTGAGCTGATGTTGCCGAAGCCGCAGACGGCATAGGTGGCGATGAGCCGGGATCGCTCTGAGAGGGAGGCGTATCCTTCACCTGAGAGAGCAGCAAACTGGAAAGGTCAGTAAGGATACTGAGCTGGGATGAATGGATAGGACCTACAGCGACAAACTCGTTTGCAACAATCTTTATACCGATCAATTTGGAGACTTTCAACAGGTCACCACCGGTTCGCTCGACACCCAGGAGAAAGGCGACTGGGTAGAAAATGTAACCGAGGATCAGTTCAACACTCAAAAGAGGGTTGTCAATGTTCAAATATCTGCCCCACCATCCGAGGAGACCATTGACTAAGCCCAGAAGCGCGAGAATACATAACAAACCTGCCGCAATCATTGCTCCAATCTTTATCCCGAGCCAAGATCCATTTGCGAATGCGTGGAGAGAGTTGGTTGGTTTTTCATCTTGGTCTTCCGGAATCACAATCTTGCCGGCTGTGAGAGGCTCCTCGGTCTCAGGGTAGCGCAACTTGGAGATGGCGAGTGAGGCGGGGATACTCATCACGCAAGATGAGACGAGTGCCAGAGCACTCATGCCCATACCGATATAAGCGGCCAGAACACTACCGGAAATTGTGGCGAAACCTGATGTCATGATCTGATGGAGCTCGGCGTCTGTGAGATGGGGAATATATGGCTTGATAATCATCGCAGACTCTCCTTGGCCAACGAAGGGAGACGCGGCAGCCACGACAGCTTCCGCTCCAGAGACCTTCATTCCGTAGAAGAAGATGGTTGCGAACTTTCTGATTGCCCATTGTAGCCATCCCCAATAGTACAGAAGCTGTACGAAGGACACGAAGAAAATGATGGCGGGGATAACGTTAAGAAGGAACCATTGGGGCCTTGTCGCAGCAGGCTCTGTCAAAAATGTTGTTCCTTGGCCAGCAAAGCCCAGAAGAGACGTTGCGAGATAGGCAACAAAGTTGAAGATATCATACTGAATGTGCATTAGCTGAAGTAGGCCAAAGTTCAAGAGGTATGCTTACACCGGCTGTGGTACGCAGAACAAACAAGGCCAAGATAAATTGCGCAAGCATGCCCACGATGATTGTCTGCCATTTGATGGCTTTCCGGTCTCTTGAAGTAGCATAAAACCCAGCAATAAATACCACGAGACCGAACAAGCTCACTGCTCTGTTGGAACGGGTATTGTCTGCTGACTCCTCAGATACGAATGTTCCTACGAGTATGACTGCAACGGTCCCCGCAGCGCCCAAGGGCAGCCTCAGCTTTTCTGGAATCATCATAACGGGATTATAGACGGCGGTGACCCAAACAAATGCGATTGGCTTGGTCACATATTTCGTCGAGACGTGTAAGGTGATCAGACGGACCGAAATAGCCATCCAAAGAAGTGTTGTTTGAGCCAGCCGAGACTGCCATGTCGATGAAGTACGAGCCCGGCAATCCACCAACTGTCCCAAGAAAGAAGATTAGCAGCTGTCGTTTTTCTTCCGGATGTTTGCGGACTCCATAACATTTTCTCTCCCAGAAAATTATTGATGCTAGACGTCACGGATAATGATCACCACGGGATGAAGACTAAAAGTGGGCAATGGTTTCAATCTTTGGGAAAGGTGAATGGTATTCAACCTCTCGGGAGTAACTCTAGTATTAACGAGAGAAACATACCCAGTCATGACCAGCCAAATGGCCAAATGCAGAAATATTTTGTACTTGTTCAGCAGCGAACGTCCTCGGGAGACTTTCCCTGCAGATTCTGATTCTACGACCGAATTTTCGGAATCAAGACCAAGGTCCTTCTCGCTGGAGCCAGCATTTTTCTTGTCGTTGATGGAATGCTCAGGGCTGGCTTTCTCGTTGGTGTACATGGGAGTGATATGCTCCGCCGTCGACATGTTGTAAACCGATGGTGTTGAAGGTTCAACGGCGAAGGAAATATGACAAATAGTAACTGGCTCGCTATGGAAGGTGGGAGGAGCCCGCCTTATATGCCTGAAGACCCTGCCGAGCTAGTGCGTGGGTGAGGGGTAATGACAGGTGTGAATGGCTTCATGTACCGTATGTGAATGCATACCAGTGAATAAGTGGCACGTGACTAGGAAGGCGCGCTGTCACACCAAGGATAGATTGGACGAAGATCACAGGTTCCAGGTGTGGCAATGGGAGCAGCAAGGCCAGTATTTAACCTGACTTTCCACTCGTACCTCGTACCCCAGGACATGCATTGCATCTGAGCTACTCCGTACTGGTACTCGAGTCCCAAGCGGCGATACATCCATGGTGCATATCTATACCCTCGTTGCTACTGTCAATATGCCAATACCATGATAGGGCAACTTGGCAACTCGCCTCCCGGGTTTCTAGATGCAGAACTTGGTCTCGACCAGAAAGCGATACCCTTAGCCTCCCCAGATGCAGCCATTTACGGTCACGATGATAAGAAATCCTTGTCAGCCTTGGCTTTGAGCCTCGCAGCCTTGGCGAGCTGACTCGAGGCTGCGGGGTTCTGGTCCAAAGAGGAAGGTAGCCATGAGGACCAACTGCATCATGTAAGAACTTCCAGTCGATCAATTGACAAGTCTCAGAGGTGGCCAATTCCGAACGGTGTAGACCGTGGAGCTGATCTGAGACCAATGGTCGGCAAAGCACGATGATAAAAACGAGTGGTGGTTAGCAATTGCAGATGTCACTGGCGCGATGAGGAAGGTGATACAACAAGATACAAATTCTGGAAGTGAGTTTTGGAGATACTTGAGAAGGGGAGGCCTCCTGCACTTTCTCGCTTCCGTTGCAACCTCGGTCTCTCGCAGAACTCAGGCACGTGTCCTCTTTTCACTTCCATATTCTCTCTTCTGAAGTTTTTCAGACGTGTTGCAATATACCAGTGCAGTGAAATGTCCTACACCGAGCGGAAGTAACGCGAACTGCTTGGAAAATATATGGTTTCATGTTGCCACGGGAATGATCCAGTGATCTTCGTTCGCACCATATAATAAACCCAACAAGTCCAAACCACCCCTCCTCATATACCTTATCTGCTTCCATGTGCTTTGGCTTCTACGAACAAGCATCCTTATCAATATGTTGCCTTGCTCTCACCTCATTCAAAGTCTCCCCTTCGCAAGAGTACAAGAGTACGGAGTTGCCGTTCAGCCACTCAAAGCCATAAGCCTGCAGCCAATCTACATTCTTGCCACCTGCCATGATAGTTGGCATATAATCCCATGAAATTTCCAGCCTATTTCCTTTCCAGGAGACCTGCGTTTCGACTTGTGTCACGTTCAATCTTGACGGCTGGCGACCATCCGGAGAGATTAATTATCGTGCTCAACATGCTGTGTACTCCGGATTGTTTGAGTCGACGTAGTACGGGTTTGGTACCACAGCCTTAGCTCAGCTTGACATCTATGACAGCGCCCTCGCACCCGGTTGACATGTCTAAGGGATTGGGTTGTGTCACGTGCTATCAGAAGATCTATTCATACATTCTGCGATGTTGATGAGGGAGTTTTGGCACCGAGCGAATTCATTTGGGCCTCTAAGAAACAGAGACTTGCATTTTTCATTCTTCACTGCTACTTCTTTACCAAGAGTACTCGATAGTTGCGGGCAGCCAACCTATTACTCTCCCTATTCACCGGTCGTTATAATCACGCCAACGACCTCACGTATTCTTATTTGCCGAGACATTACGGACTTTTGAGGCAGTGCAGTGACCACGATTCTCTCATTCTGACAGCATTCGTGGTAGTCAGTTTGATCTATCTTTGCTTCCAAAGTTCCGCAGAGCCCTGCTAAAGAAAGCAACCAGCCAACGCTCGGATACTCTCGCTCTAGTCAGTTCCGCTCTGCTTGTTGCCCAAAGTTATTGTATTGGGTGTTCGACTGGGAGTATGCGCTATGTGGTAGTCACGTTGAGCTACATGACCTCAAACTTTGTATCCGAGAAATTAGGGCATATCTGCAAAACCGCAATCATGTCAAAGCGCATTCTATATCGAATTCCGCCAATGTGCGGCAGGCAAGGTCTTCTGGAGAGCGCTTCGTTCTACTTTGAATTCCTTTGATCTCGCTAAATACTAATTTCTCGTCGTGACATAGCAAAGTCCAAGTATCTATCTCCTAATAGGAATACCATCGGCAAACTTCACATTATACACACTTCGCTCACAGAATATGATATGACCCAGAACGAACCAGAAAATTCCTTCTCAACTACAAATTATATTCCTTCTCCCATTTAGGATCCCAAAACTGCATCGCAGTCCTCTCCCCAATCGTCGGCTCCCCATCCTCCACGCTACTCACCACAGCCGTGGCCGCCTCACAAATAGCCAGAACTTCATCCGGCCTAGGCCTCATCACAGCCTTGCGCGCCAAACACCTAATGACCAGCTTTCTCAGCGTGGCGCTGTATATAGTATTGCGGTTGATCTCCGTACCGAAGGCGTCGAAGGCGACGACGTTGCCGTTGATGTTCATATGCACGGCATGGTATCCGGATTTCTTGTCGAAGGACCGGCCGCGGTAGATGAGCCTGCGAAGATGAGTAGTTAGTTTTGTGTTTGCTGTGGGAGTAAGAGCGGAGAGGATGGAGAATTCTTCGGAAGTCCTAATACAGCAAAATCGAGGGGGGTAAAGAAAGGGCTTGCTTACTCGTACATGCAGACGCCGATTTGCCAGACGTTGATTTGGGTACCGTATTCTGGTAGTGGGGCGGCGCTTTCGTTGTAGTGTACGGCTCGGTAGGCCATTTCCTGAATTGTGTTAGGATGCACTTGGTATGGGTCTCTATTAGAGTGAGGTATATACATACTGGTGGGAAATATTGCATGGTTCCCTTTGCCTGTGGAATCTTAGACTTGGCGGAAAGGCGTACTGCCATACCGAGATCCCCGATCTTTGCGTGATGTATGTCAGCATGGAGAATATTTGTGTGATGTAGGGACGTATTTATACCTTGAATATATGATAATATGGATGGTCAGGGTTTTGGGATGAGACCAAAACTATAGCTATCAGCAAGTCCCAAGTAGGAAAGGAAGGGAAAGGGGCAAAATACTGTTCTCCGGTTTGATATCAAAATGCGCTATAGGGTTCTTGTTCCATTTCTCCGATGTCAAATCCTCGCGCCCACTCTCCAGCATACACAGTCCTTTGGCCAAACATTCAAACACCCTCCAAATATTCGCCTCAGGCAGTGGGTTCTGAGCATTATCATACACCCTAAATCCCATCACCAACCATCAGCTTCTACTCTGCTCTGCTCCATTCTCACTCTCCACAACTCAAGGAGGGAAGAAACTACTCACTGATACATCTTCTTCATATACTTAACCATGTCGCCCAAATCACAAAACTCTAGATAAACCACGCCCAACAGCTTCGGCCGCTTCTTCGAACCCATGGGATCGTAATAGTGCGTGCCCCTGCTCAGCCGGCCATGATAGCTCTCCAGGATCCCCACGACGTGCTCCGCGCCGCGCGCAGCAATCTCATCCAGCAGCGCCGCTTCGTCTTTCAGAGCTTTGTTATCGGCCCCGACGTCCTTGCTCTGTTTCACGACTACGTATTTCACCACGCCGTTTATCTCCTTTTCGAATAGTCCGACGATGCCTTGGGATCTGTTTGTTTGTTAGTTACATTACTGTACCATCATTTTTAGCCCCTCGTCTTTCTTAGCACCGTACTGAATGAACTACAATTCAAAGCCCCCCGAGGAAAAATAATAAACTAGAAAGGAAACATTACCCCATCCCCAAAACCCTTATCCCCTTCCACTTCTTCTCAACCTTCTTCTTCGGATCCCCAGGATCAGCTTCCAAATACGACCAATCCAACCATTTCTCCTGCTGCTCTTCCGTTATATCAATACCATCCTCCTCCTCCTCATCGTTACCCTCCCAGATCGGCGCCTCGAGATCCGGTGTCGCGGGCCGCGGTACGGCCGGTAAATCGGGATCAGTTATGATACGAGGATCTCGCACCTCTGGCACTTTGTCCTCCCCCTCCTCTTTCCCTTTCCCTTTTCCCGCATAAGTTGTTTTTATTTTCTTGCCTGCGGGTGGAGAGTTAGATGACGGCGAGACGGGGGAAGAGTTGCTTCGTTTCCGCGTCCGTGTCGGCGTTCGTTTTGCGAGAGGTGTTTGGGAGGCTGCCGGTGCTGGTTGGGCAGGCGTGCTGGGTCC
>QGMG01000027.1:0-83295 GCA_007825325.1 Lachnellula cervina | reverse complement strand
TTTCTGGAAGTAGGAACGAAGCGTGGGAGGAAATCGAATCTCGTTGAAGCGCAGCGGCTGGGCGGGACTTGAATTCGTGAACAGGAGATAGCGTGGAAAGCACGTAGCTAACAAAGTTGTGAAGGCAAAATACTCGGTCTATTATTAGTAACCTGGAAGAATCATTCGGCCGTCTGTAAAAGGACTCGAGATTCTTCGGCGACGCCGACCGCCGCTGAACGGCATTACATGCAGTGTGGAAATCTTCTCTTCGTACAGTGCAACCTCGCTTTCAAAAGTGTATGGTTAATAACACTGATGGGAAATGGGGTGATAAATGGTAAATGGTATTTGGAGAGTAGTTGAAGAGTCGTTAGTAGAAAACCACAAGACGGGAAGTTTCTCTACAAATTCAAGTTCTGGCACGTGATCACGTGGGGCGATATTTTCATCATCCTCCACCAGTCTCCTCGAACCTGCTTGCGCCATCCTCCATCACAAGAGAATTATAGTTCTATCAAATTTTACCCGACGCGATAATGATGCCTAATATCTCAAAGCGCACATTCAACGACTTTTCCGAAGCCAATGGCACAGGATCATCTCTATCGAATGTCCTTCCCTCGAAGAGATCCCGCGCCGCGGATCCAAACAAAGCTCTCTGGGATCAAATCTGCAAACTTCCTCCCCAAACAACACAGAAGGTCCTCTACGAAATCTGCTTGCAAAATCCTACTGCCTCCGCCTTCGTACAATCTGCAGACACTGCGCGCCTTGCCGAAGAATCAAACAAACCTCCCGTGAACTTCGATTCCTATTCAAAGAGCTGTTGGCACACGCTCAATACCGAGTATAAGCGGCTATCGGGCAGCAAGCAGTACCAGGCGATGGGGAATATATATTCGGTGTTATCAGATAGTAGAGAGGCTATTATGAAGAAGGCTGGCCCAGATACAAAGTGGGGGACGAGACGAAACGCGCTGGTAAATGTTCACCGAGCTACAAAACCTCCAACGGCGCGGGGTTTTCAGGGCTTAGTACTGACGTATTTATAGGAGGTATTGAGGAAAATCTGCAAGAGCATCGTGCTGTGTAATGAGCAGCAGATCAGGCACGAAATCCTGAAAGATGGATATGTCCTAATGGGATTCACAGATAGCATGCTCGAGCTGGCGACAGCCATGAGCCAAGAGGAGCGAGATGAGTACAAGCAGGAAGGACTTTACGAGAAGCTGGTCGATTTGCAGAGTGACTGCGATGACTGGGAGACTGACATGGGGGGTTTGGGGGAAATATATGAGCTGTTTGACGGTGCTGATGATGGGGAGGGAGACGAGGAAGAGGAAGAGGAAGAGGCGAGCGATTCATCCCAATCCGTTGTCGAAATTGCCCCTACCCTCGCCCCTGAAGCAGCGCCGCCCCAGCGGAAAAGGGTGTTCAGCGTTATCGAACTGTCATGAATTTGCTGAAGCTTAAGGAATGTTGCGTTTTCTACGGAGTACGGAGAATCTTTACTCTACATCGAGTCACCTCAGCACCCAAACTTGTTGCTTGAGGGCTATATTTGGTTAGTGTTGCTGGGTTCAAGGAGGTCCTTGGAAAGTGAAGCCTAATGTGGTGGTACGTGTATCACTTGTGGACTGGATGAGATCCCCAAATACGGAGTACTGGGCAATTCTTCCGCTCTACACCGTCCACCAGGTGGCCCCTCATCTCTCCACCCTTCACAGTATGTGGTTGTACATTGCCCAACGCAGAAGACTTGCGATTAATGGCTACCAGAACCTTGGGATATATATGTTGAAGTGCTGGAGCTATGGGGCCTTGCTATTGAGCCGGCGCGCCCACCTGCGTCTCTTCCGGCAGATCTTTTTTTCTTTTTGAAAACCTTAATTCAACATACATACAATGCTGTTTTATGCACGATATCACCGGCCTCGCACCAAGCCCCGAGGCCGGAATAATCCTTTCGGCTGGAATAAAGTACCGAGTAACATTCGACGGCGGATTAGGTAATGCTTGCAATGATTTATGATCGGTCTAATAATATAGAGGCACCGGGTTTTGCTGCTCCAGCTATGTGCCTGTCCCGGTATGTGACATTGGAAATTCGTAGGAGGCTAGAGCAATGATTCATGAGCTAGCTATATATATGAGTTTACACGAGTATTACGAAGTAAATTACACACCTATGAAGCACCAATTTGTCCCAAACTGGTGTTGCTAACCCCACTAAAGTCCGCCAAATTCCGGCACGGCCCAATCATCAACCCGAAGAATTTTGACGTTTTAGAGCCTGCCTAAAACTAAGCCTTACCTTATCGTGCCTTGATGACACTTTCACCCGCAAATCCCGCCGCCTCCAATACGTACCTATGTTAGGCGTTTTCCCACGAAAGCTTCTGCTACTCATATATCTGTAGAGATTCGATTGTGCAAAAAGTGGTTGTAGCCTGACACTCATCATGAGCACACCGATGGAGACCACATCTCCGGCCCAGCAGCCGGAAGGCCGGCACCGCCCTTCGTCCGACAAAAGAACCCGATTATCGTGCGTGAACTGTAGGAAGAGGAAGGTATGCCCGCATATCCCCCACCCATATCGGCCCTAGCTGAGCTCTTCAGATCAAATGCGATCGCAAAGAGCCCTACTGTACGCATTGCGAGAAGCATCAGGAGCTATGTCTCTATCCTGTAGAGAGAAAACGCGTTGTACGGAGGTCGTAAGTCGACCCAACCCTGTGACGTGAGCCACCCAACTGAATAACATGTTTTCCAAGTGCCTACAAAGACATGGCTCAGCGGTTGGAAAAGATGGAACGTCTAATATCAGACTTTGCGTTGGAGCCGAAGAGCCTTACTGATAGTGCTTCGCCTCGTTCGGTGTCTGAAGGCAGCCCGTCCGGCGGCTCGCCCAAGGACAAGCCCGTGAAAAGGAGCCCATCAGATATCCTAGATTCGATAGAAAGGCCCGAGTGCGCGTGGTCAGGGACCGATGTGGAAACTGAACCTCAAGAAGAAGGGACCCCAAGAGATCCTTACAGAGGGGACCGATTCATTCCTCATCTAGTGGACGGGGAAGAAGATAGGGGTTATAATGGTATTGATATATCAAGTTGTCAGGTGGCATCTCTGAAAGTTATCACTGACTAGTACAGGGATCTCTATATTCTCCCCTGCGGGCGTTCAACACGTCAATCATCTGGTAGGCGATCAAAGCTTCAGCCAGATGCTCTCCACCTGGAAGCCTATGAAAAAACTTCGACAGGCTGATTTTGACACCTCTGTTCGGCACCCTCTTCCCCCTCAAGAAATTTTGATTATATGCCTCAAAGGTTCGTTGAAGCCGTACCCGGGTATTACATACATTTTTGCTGATATGACATTTCTACGCAGATTTCTTAGGCACTCTAAACACTGATGTAATAGTATTCCAAGATGATACTATCATGAATGGAGTGCAAGCGTACTCAAATGGAACTAACCACCCTGGAACTCCGCATTACGCTGCAATCAACATTATCTTAGCCCATACTTCTCGCGCTAACCCTCAAATCGCGACGCTGCTCGGCGCCGGAAGCTCTGATAAATATCTTTATAATGCAATGAGTGTTATGCCTAGTCTTTTACTGCAACAGCCGAATGAGCTTAGTATAGGCGCGTTATTGTCAATGGTAAGTCATGTTACCACAAATGAAAGACCTCTGCTGAACATTTAGGTCATGTATTTCATGTTTTACTTTGAAAACGAAATTGCCGTGAGCATCCTAGGCTCCGTCATGCAGCAGATGTTGCTTTGCGGTTATCAATACGGCAGACGACTGCCATCTGTTTCCGAGCCTCTGCGGTTGCATCGGCGGAGGCTTTTCTGGCATGCCTTCTGTTTCGACAATGACCTTGCATTGCGACTTGGCAAGCCCCCAATCATCAATGATAGTCAAATCGTTGACTTGCCTGACGAAGTTTCGATAGATGGCCGAGACATGAAGATTTTTAACGGTCAACCTTTCAACTTTCTGAGGGCATCCGTCTCCATGGCCAAGATTCAGAATAAAACATTCCACCTCATTTATTCCGACAAACGTGCAAGTCAGCCAGCCGAAGAACTCCACGCCATCATTGACGAACTTGATGAGGGGCTTCAAAGGTGGAAGGAGAATATTCCCGAAATCTACAAACCTCAAACCCCGTTGAACCGTTATGATTACGGGCCCCTGATTTGCATTACTGTTCTGTACTATGGCTATTTCCAGTTGACCATTGCAATTCATGCCGTGGTATTTGGTGGCATTGGAGCGAACCATTGTATCGGTGAGGAACCCGCTGAGAGAATCATGTCAAGCGTGGCCTTGTGCGTTGGAGCTGCTCGTGCATCAATTTCGCTGCTCAATTTTCATGACAATACCCATCCTTTCACAGTGTAAGTCCCGATCTCGCATGGCGTAGAGCCTTGTCGCTAACTTAAGACTTGCAAGCTTTCTCATAAATCACGTCTCTTGGAGTGTTGATATCCTATTCATGAACATCCTGCACAACAAAGAAAGTCCTCGGGTCTACGACGATCTCGAGTTATTAGAGATGATCCTCAGATTTTACGAGAAGTATGATGCGAATCGCGCAAATACAATGTCCTACCAAGTTACTAGAGCGTTGTACCACATTGCATCCAGAGCTGTCAGGATTGCTCAAGGTCGAGCCCAGGTCACTGCTGATCAGATTACCTTGCCACCGTCTACTGGCTTCCAAAATGTGGCTGCCACATCGCTGTCCAAACCGCAACCGAGTCATCCAATGAGTGTGCCCGCTCCCATACAGGGGCAAATACCTCTGCCGACGACTGTAGACAGCATGTCTTGGCCTAATAACAATGGGGTGGAAAATATGACGTTCCTAGATCGCGAATGGATGATGCCAATGGGCTTTCAGCCGGAGTACTGGCAAGATCCGTGGGCAAATGTCTTTCAGGATCCGGATATGTCAGATCTGAGCTTGCAATCAGGAGAAATCCAACAAGGACTGTAGCAGGTCTTTAATCCCGCTCATAAAACAGCGCTTCGTATTGCTAACACGTGACCTCAAATTATCACGTGTCGTATTCTTATTAATCAGAATCAGGGTATGGCGCTTTTAGTGCTTTCAATGCTTTCAACGGTTGTTTCCCATACCTTATAGGTCAAACATTTCCCCGACATCGAGACTGCCGGCAGGAATGCCGGCTGCATAAGGACTGGCGAAGTGGCGGAAGCTTCCGATCCCGACCCATCGTGGCCTCATTTCTCACGCATCGTATGATTTCGACCCCTCAACCCAAAACATAATCCACAACGTCAAAAACACCTGACTTTAACGCCTGTACAATATATCTACGACCTTTCCTGTCCTCACAATACCAGACACGAACAATAAATCTTCACTCAAACAAAGCAAAGCAATTCATTCCAAACAAATAAATAAAAGTCGAAATCACCGTCACACACGCACACACACAACAATGCCAGCTCTCAGACGCAATGTGGCCCTCACAGCCCTCGCGGGCGTCGGCGCTCTCGTCGCAGTCAACACGCTGACCAAACCCTCGAAAACACAATCCATCGCCGCGGGCATGCGGAGGCAACTGGATGATTACAATTCCGATATCCATCCGGACTCCACCGAACAGAGTCTCAAGTATGCCGCCCCTCGTTCCCATGCCCCTGATTATATATTTTTTATCGAGGAGAACTGAAACTGATGGTTGGGGTGGGGTAGGGATAGGGATACGAGGTTTGATGGTGCGGGACTGGTGGATGGGGAGAGGAAGCCTTGAGTTAGGCTGAGGTGTATGCTGGGCTTTGGATCGATGGGTTTGGTGCATTGGGAATGGCGTTTTGGGGTCTTTTGGGAATGTGCACAGGGGGTCGTTGGCATAATCTTCTATGCAGCTTTGGGAAGCCGCGACTGTGTTCTGTTGCTGGATTGGCATTTACGGCGGGATGAAAATATCTTGCTCCTCGAATACCTGACTACAAGAAACGTATCGTTTCTTTGATCTTCAACTGCTGCCCCATGGTATTTCTCTTTTTACATATTTTTTAGTCTCGACTCTCAAGTGAGATATCATCGTCCTACTATTACGTGCCCATTTCCATATTATCCCCTCCCTCCATCATCACTTTCAGGTTCTTTGGTTTGCATGCTCGGATGTATACTCAGCGGGCAGAGATTCGTGAAGCTCGGTGTCTACCTCTGGAATTAAGACAAACACCCACGAACATTTCGCGCAATGCACGTGCATGCATAGAAGCACGTTGCCTTGATGACCGAAAGTCTATGACTCTTGCAATCTATAGGGAAATATAGTTGCAGGGTTATTGGGAGAATCATGTCTGTTGATTAAGAAGGGCACGTTTATGTCCTGTCTCTATATTTGCATTTGCAGAGCTGGTTACAAACCCCCCTTCTTAGGTATAAGCCGAGAATTATATAAGTTTATTTGAAGGCGACCTTGAGTGCAGATTTAAGCATCTTCTTTTGTGTTCTTTTTTAAAAAATTCAACGATCTTCATTTGATTTCTTCTATCCTTCAATCACTATCTAATTGCTACTACAATGCTGACACCTTTTATGATTACAATTGTTCTCGTTGTTGCATATCGCGCCCTTCACATCGCGCTGGTTTCTTTTAAGACACTTGCACTACTCAACGTTAGCGTTCTTCGTCTCGCCTGAGGTGACGTTGAACTTGCACAATACCAAAAGTCAGGGCCAAGACTTTCAGCGTAAGCTGTTTTCTTTTTTGCCTCTTGTACTTCTGGATCTTCCTTCACAACAGCCTTCTTCTTTCCACGGTCTTTTCGGCTTGATGAAGTTGCGGCGTTGTAACCCGACAAGTGCTCGCGTGTCTTTGGATGGTTGTGAATCAAATTGACGAATTGATCCTGATTGAATCCTTCAGGCGAGTAGTCTAATTCATCGTTATCCTGCATTTTGTCCTGCATTTTGTCCTCCATTTTATCCCCCGAGTCCTCTGAGCTGCGGAATTTGATGGAGCTTGGTCGTGTGGAAGGACGGGAAGGAACAGGGGAAGCATTAGCTAAGAAGATGTTATCAGCCTTGTTTTTGACGTTCTCCAATTTCTCTGCCAGAGTATAGTTGTCATCGTCATGGCTTTTACAGATGTTGTCGATTGTCTTGCCTAAGTTGTCAGGGATAAGGATGGGCGAGTCAAACGAGACATTGAGACGAATTGAGAGAGGATCCGACATGTAGGAGTAGGAGCCGTTTTGGGTAAGTACTTGTGACATTTTGGGCTGTTGTAATTGACCTAAGGATCAAGTTGATGTAATTTGTTTTTGAAGTGTACAGCTGATGAGACAGGACAGGGAAACTTGAAAGGCTATGAAGTTTTGATTGGTTTGGATCTGCTTTCACTCTGGATGAGGTGCATATTTATATACAGCTTTGACCGATAGGCTTGCGATGAGTCTGGGCCAGCAGAGACATCTTACAGTCACGGTGTGTTATTCTGAGTTGTCAATCTCCTATCACTATCCGAGATACACACAAGCGCTTGCTTTGATCTAGGATCGATGGGTTTGGTGCATTGGGAATGGCGTTTTGGGGTCTTTTGGGAATGTGCACGAGGAATCGCTTGCACGGTGCTTGGGGAAGAGCAATCATATTGTGATTTTCGTTCGTGGCGCTGGATTACGAACTTCCCAGGGTTTATTCATGATATAATACACCATCTTCTGCCGGCTTTCATGCTCCTTCTCTCCCTTTCCTTATTTTAAGTTAATTGCTCTCAAGTGGGAGAGAGAATACCACCAAACCGTTCCGTACTATATGGATAATGGAATGGATGCACTCGCTTTCCAAGCGGAAGTTTCGATCACATATCAAGAGTTGGTAAGTGCACGTCTCCGCTCAAGAAAATCAACATCGTCAATTCAGGCAAGACAAAATTAATTCATCGAGTGACGCTACGTTTTATGGACACAATGAACTCACGGCCCTTCGTCACGGGTGATCATTTCTGCGCCCCTGCCCAAGATTTATATCATCCTTCTGCGTCCTTGTATCTGTTGATGAAAGCTTCCCAAGACCCGCCGTGTCGTCACGCTCCTCAAACGGTACTTCTAGCTCTAGTAGCCGGTCGCTGTTCGGGGGGTTGTTCCGAGCTTTTGGTTCCGGGTTGCCCTCTTTGGTCAATTGAATCCACTTAACAATACCCATCATCTGCCGGCCTATAACGTATCCTGTTCATGTTTCTACACATTCATTGCACGCTGGATTTGGGCCTCGAAATGGCAAGTAAAGTCAACGTTAAATTTCTCTAGGTTACAAAACACTACTTCGAAGGATTATGAAAGATCCTCAACCCCTCCCACTCTTATACACTTTCTTTTCAGAATCTTTAAATATACGACAGTCCGGACATAGCCTATGATGACAACCTTGTCTTGCACAATTGATTACCTCTTGATCGTTTTTCTCAAGCGGATTGGCTTTTCCACATATGCACTAGTTTTGAATTAGCTTTTTGTAACAATAATCGATTCGGGGTCAACTTACACAGAGCCAGTAACCCCCGTTCTGCTGAAACTTCTTCCGGCGATCTCTTCTACGTTGTTTTGTCTCGGCAGCACGAACTGTTTGTAAGACATCGGTAAGCGGATCCGTCCAATAGTGCTTCGGCTTTGGTGTTGTTGTGTCTTTATTTTTCTTTCCATCTCTCCGGCTCTTGTCAGCACCATCACCACCATTAGCCATCACGAAAGCCCGTTCCTTAGCAATATTCTTAAACTTTGCAGGTCCAACAACATTAGCCCCGGATTTTTCATTCAAAACTTTACCTTCAACTCGCGGAAGAGTATTGAAGATGCTCTGAGCAATGTGAATGATTTGCTCGTGATCAAGATCAAGATCAGCTCCCAAGTTCTTCCTAAGTACTATATCCAGAACTTTCGAGACATCATCGTCAAAGTGTACAAGCTTGGTTAAGAGGGGACCCCCTTCATGATTTGGGATATCGATAGAGCAATCATTTGCAGACTCGTGCATCTCTAGATGATTTGCGAAAAGATTGGTGAATTGGGATTCATTAAAACCAGCCGGGGGATCAGAGTAGTCATTTGCAACCATAGAGGATTTTGATCCATTGTCGTCCTCACTTACCAGAGACCCTTTCATTTTGGGCGAGCTGGGCCGAGTTGAGATGGGAGTGGGAATTGCATATGCCATGAATTGGTTCTTGACTATGATCTTGGCACTTTCTTCGGGGTTGTAATTACCAATCACAGGACTGGACATGATTGTTTTGGTGACTTTCTCGATAGCCTCGGGGGCAAGGACGGGGGAATCAAGAGGAACATAGAGATTACTCTGGCAATAGGCGGAATATGAGGTGTTAATGGGGTATAGAGCTCCCTGATGCATTATGTCGGCCATGATGATGGAGCGATATCGGGGTGTTCTGAAGGGAACGCTGTATGATGTACGTTTGGCCTTAGAACAAGGATACTGGGTGTAATTTGTGGGAGGTGCTTGAGTTCTTTAGGGTTTACGTCTAGTCCCTTTTCTGGAGGAGTTCAACCTATACTTATATACATATTATCATTCCTATCGTTAAAGAACTGTGAGTAGTTTAAAACTCACGGCGTAATTCCAAGAGTCATAGTGACTTACTTGATCATATTCAAGAGTGCTTCAGTATGAGTAATGGATCAAATGTGATACTGCATAATGTCGAGATTATTCCGGCGGTATTTTCTAAGGAGACACTTTTCGCGAGTGATGCTCTACAGTCACAATAAGCTACGTTACCATCATCCGTGGTTGTTTTGAACGCCTCATCATGTATATCAATGATTCCATTCTTTGCGCCTTTAGGTTTATAATCAAAGACGAGGAGCCTATGATTTACGAAATGATACTTCATGAACTTCACATGGTATTAATTCATATAGAATTAGCATTGTCATGATTTCACACTCTCTTACTTGGTAAGTGGGCTTATTTGCAAGATATTCCTATATAGTACTTGGTTATCTTTTGGTCTTTTGACGCAGTCCCATATCTGCACTACCTAGATTACGAGGGAAGTTCTGCACAGTCCTAAGTACTATTATGCATTATGTATAGGCCCGATCACTTTGTTCAGCCTATAACTTTTACCTTCTTTTTCTAATTGTAAGTCTAATGCCAGCCAAAAACGCAGTGTCTATTAGTTTAGGTTTCTTGCAATGAAAATGAAGATCTTGAAAAGCGTTAAGTTTTTTTTTACAAGTCCCTTGCCTCTTTTCTTACTATTAGTATTTCATCAGATAAAGGAGCGTTGTTGGGTTAGCAAGAGTACTGCGGCTGAACTAAGAAAGGTAAACATCAATGTGAAGGGTCTAAAAGTTAAGAATTTTGAGGCTTCGGAGGGCGGTAACGAGAAGATCAGAATATATCAAGCGAGGAGGTAGAAGTTCAAAGAATCATCTAGACTATAATTCTCCACGAGACAGTATGATTGTATGCCAGCATAAAAGGGCCAGTGCTACGATGTCTTTGCATTGCGTAATGACTGTGACTTGGGATATTATTCATTATACGTCAGCGCCAGCTTTGAATTACACTTTTGAAGAACTGCGCTTAACGTTCGAAATGATTCATAGGGTAGGCGTGTTGTCAATTTCTTGTTTGCATGTTGCTGGCCGCGAAAAAGCAAGCAAAAAGGGGCTCGCTCATGAGGCTGGTTGTGTTACGAGATATCCCGTACCCATACAGTCAATCTTCGGAGGAGAGAAAACAGAAAATTCCACGGCGTTTCATATACATTCTCACAAAAACTACAGTCAAAAACTTCACAGAAGAGAAAGGTCTAAGATACTATCTTTAACTTACATTTCCCTGCCGCGAAGAAATTTAGAATTGGTTTTGCTAGTAGTAAGACAAGATATAGGTTCAAGCTTTTCGTCAAAAGCGCTGCATTAGGACATTATATAATCTTTTAATAAGTCGCGGATGTTAAAGTCTTTTGGTAGCATAAAGAAGAGTCCTCGAATTCTTCAGCAAAGTATCGAAGTTGCATAGATAGAATATAGTTTAAATGAGAGCACCAAGCTTTTTTATACGTAGATAAGCAGTCTGTGGTAAAAATGAAAGAAAGGGGGCTTATCTACTCCTGCTACATGGTGGAATTCAGATGGCAAATTAGATTCGAGATTTGGTTCTGACTTTACCCCGCCCCCGCCCCCTTTTTCTAAGCGAGCGAGGAATTAAAATTAAGAGTATTTGCTTTTACGAAACTTGTAAATGAAGGCTACTCGTACGTTTCGTTATTATAAAAGATTTGTTTTCGAGTGAACAAAGCCTTCGTCGTAGTAACTTCAAAATAATGGACTAGCCGCTAGTGAACCACCGATCCCACGCCAGAATTAGGATTATTGGTCCAAGAAAGAACCTTCAAGTATGACGCAGAATTGTAACCAGAACTAAAAAGAAGATTGCCAAGAAATTGATAAACCTTCTGACTTCGCAAACATGTTTTCCCTTCAAATACAAAAGATGATTAAAAAATGATATACATAAACACGGAGGAGAGTCTAAAAGTAACCCCTTTTCATAATACCTTCCCCGAGAAGAAAAGTCATCCGTCATGTCATCGCCCGTAAGGTTGTACAGCGGATCCAGGTTATTTCGATTTGGAGATATCAGAGACCGTCTCTCAAAATACTAGAATAGCAAGAGATATCTGTTACTACACTCCCGCGAGTGAGAAACGAACGTTGAAACCAATATGATCAATCATCCAATACATCGTTACCTCGGGCAGTAGATCCTTAGACGTAAGTTCCACGTCAAACTCTCGCAGAAGACCCGCGAGACATAACCGCAGTTCCAGCATTGCTAGATCGCGGCCCACACATGCTCGGCTACCCTTTCCAAACTGAATCGGTCTTAGAAAAGTATTGATGATATGCTTTCAGGTGGCTTACGGCTAGGAAGTTGTGTTCCATTTTTTTCAATGACGCTTCATCTGCTTCTAACCATCGTTCTGGTCTGAAATCAAGAGCATCTGTTCCATAGACCTCCACATCGCGGTGAGCAACAAACTGAGGCACGCTGACAATGGTCCCTTCTGGAATATGATGCCCGTTCGCTGTCATGCCCGATGGCGGAACAACGCGCTCCATCGGGGGCGAATTCGACGAATACACTCTTAGCGATTCTTTAATGACGGCGGTTCTCGAACCCAGGTTAAACCAATCACGCTTTGACACTTGGAAACTCACAGGTATGGTGTTTTGTGGGCGCTCAGGTTCTTAGACTGGGCATGGTCCATATGCCGCAGTTCAGTTACAAGTCGGGAATATACTTCTTTGTGGGCCAAGAGGCAGTAGAAAACCGTCCCGAGAGTTACCGCAACCTCAGCAGCCGCTGCAAAGCTTTCGAAAATGAGCCAAGAAGTGCCGAGTAGCAACGGAGGTATCAACTCACAATGTCTCGAAGAGAACATTCACTGCCTCTTTATGCTGCCAATCGGCGTCTTTGCTACCATCTCTTCCAGCTAGGACTTGGCATATCACTGTCTTGCCACATATATGTGGCTCCATATCATGTTTTTTAATCCGTTTCTCAATTTCCTAATTTAGTCAGACGCGCCACGTAGTATCAAGGGCACGGGTCCGAACCATGATGAATTCTTGAGTAGGATCTGGAAATGTCTGAAAACGCCTGAGGAATGACATGACTCGATTGCTCCCAAGGGTCCAAGGACATAACTCGGGGATCTGTCCAAGCATAGCCCCGTAGCTAGTAATCGTTTTGAAGGAGTAGATCCAGCCGTTAAAGTCGCTACGACTATCCATATATCCAAAATGGCATCCAAATATTATGGAAAATGTGATATCAAAGGACCAATAGAATGACCAGTATGAAATATCTAGCGATTGCCCGGCCATGTCTCGCATGTTCTTTTCAAACAACCTGACGCTGTTGTTGATCTCATCTTGGAAAACGGGTGCACAGCCAGTCATATTCTTCACAAGCGCAACTTTCATGCGCTTGTTCCGTGCCACATCCTGGGTGGTGAAAACGGTATCAAGGGGGAGACCTTTGTACAATGGGCGGAAAACATCGTAGAATTTGCTCTGTATAATTATGAGCTTTTCTCAAAGGGCGGAAAGGCTTGTACTGACCTTGAGAAATTTGTTTTTTAAATCGTAAACATTGGAGATCATTGCTGAGTCGGATAACGATACATGCCTAGGCCCAGTTCTGACCACTGGTCCATACTTTTCGTGAAGTCTGGCATACTCAATAGGGCCTCTCCCGCCTAGTAATAGCCAAATACGATAAAATGGCGAGACGGAAGCTTGGAATGGACCAGGAATACTTGATCTTTGGCGCTTGGAAAGCTTTATGGATATAAAGACTCCAAGGAGGACAAGCCCCAGAAGAAATAATCCCATTCTGTCCATCGTTGGTGGGAACTTGTGCGGAGAGTGTCGAATGTATTCGGAGCAGGTTGTGAAGCAGTTTTGCAGCGCAAATAGCAATATAAACTAGACGGTTTCTTCTTCTATACCGGGCTGGATGCGAGTGCTTTTGATACTAGATAGAGTGTATGAGGTATTTATCATCTGCAGGGATCATTGGTCGTGGGATTTCCGGCGCAGCGTATACGGAGTATATTGTCACACTGCTGCGATCAGGCTCTCCTTGTCTGCGTTCAATTATAAGACGTCTCCCTAGGTGTTGTCATTCGAGAATGTAACATTGACATTGAGAGTGTGTGACGGAGGCTAATTGGTAAGCAAGGGCCCCTCTTTGATCTGATCTGCATGGCGCTGCAGGTGCCCAAATATGACATGCATGTAATCCCGGGCCCCGCAGCATACTACTGTAGACTGGACGGGTGAATATGTACGGAGTACAGTAGTACCTTGGACTGCCGGGTGCTACCCTGGTTCGCGCGCTAAACGGAGACGGCTTGGATGCTTGAAAACTAGGCCCCCGTTTGTATGGAGTACCTCCGTCTCCGTACAGATGTCCCAACATCTTGTATTCTTCCACTCCCACTCCCACTCCCAACTAAGTCTCCAACATCCTCTATCTCATGCTCATAGAATGGGTTCCAAACTCAACGCCTTTATCGCCGCTCTAATTGCCGCCGTTATCCACTATGTCTATCGACGGTGGACGCGGGACATCGCAAGACGTGAATCTGGGTGTCAGCCTGTCACTCAGGTTTGGTCCAAGGAGCCCTTTTTTGGGTTTGATTTTCAGATGTCGATACATTTGGATCTCCCATCACTTTATAGACGCCACGAGAGACTAGGAAAATCGTTCCATGTCACCCCACTCAACAACATTTCCACCATCTGCACCATTGCTCCAGAGAATATTCGAATAGTCAATTGTGAAAAAGGTTGGGGCGTACAGCCCATGAGACTCTCTGGCATGGAACACTTCTGCGGTCGCGGTTTCCTAACCACTGATGGAGATATATGGCAGCACTCACGGAAACTGCTCAAGCCCACCTTCTCGAAACACAACCTTATCGACTTGAGCGTTCTATCAGCCGAGGTGGATAGGTTATTTCTCGAGATCCCAGAGGGAGCTCAAACCATTGATCTGCAACCTCATTTCTACAACATGGTAAGGCTATGCTCTAAGTTTAGTGTCCGATGCTAACTTTAGAACTGTAGTTTCTGAATACTTCGTTGCACTTCCTGCTTGGGGTCCACCCTTCCGACAAACACGCTGGGGTCCCTTACGAATCCGAGGTTTTCATAGATGCTTTCCACGATGCAGCGTTTCGGACCATGCTCCGAATAATGCTAGGAAGATTCTGGGCCCTTGCTCCAAAGTCCAGATATCTCGAAAGTTGCGAAATAGCTCATAAGTTTATAGACCACTACGTTGATCAAGCATTGGAAGAAGGACCCCGATTATCTACCGAGAATAGCGAGAAGGCTGCCAAACAGAGCATGGCTCAAGGGTTGGCTGCACAAACCGACGACAGGGAGTCGATTCGAAGTCAAATTTTGCAGGGCATGCTGGCGTCTCTAGAGACAACGTCAGCACTGTTAGGCAATTCTATCTTCCTTCTTGCGCGGCATCCTCAGTATTGGCAACATATTCGAGCAGAATCCAAGCAACGAGGCAGTGACCTTCTCAATTTTGACTCGCTTCTGAACTTCAAGACGGTCCAAAATGTTTTATATGAGAGCAGGTACATCTACCTATAACCTCTAGTCTGTACTGACGCAGACTCTTAGCACTCCGCCTTTACCCCGTCTTCCCATTGTTGGCGCGAGTTGCACTATCTGATGCTACGCTACCAGTTGGGGGCGGCATCAATCAGACTGACCGTGTCTACGTTCCCAAAGGGTCTTCTGTAGTGATGAGCTACTTCGCCCTACATCGCGACCCTTTGGTTTTTGGTAACGATGTAGAGGACTTTAGACCTGAGCGCTGGGAATCTATTCGACCGGAGCAGTGGCAGTTTATGCCATTTGGTGGTGGCAATAGGGCTTGTCTGGGCCAACAAAAAGCACTCGTAGAGGCTGCTTATGTCCTTGTACGCATGGCTTCTACCTTTGGGACTTTGCAATCGCGGGACAACGCTCCATGGAAAGGGGAACTCAAGTTGACGTGTAAAAGCGCTAATGGATGCAAAGTCGCTTTGGTCAAAGGATGAGATTTAAGCACTGGGTGTCATTCGCGATGCGGGAGTTTTGGCAGGTGTTGAAGATGGGAAGTTTAGTTGGTTTGATGTAAAATTGTCTCAAACGAACCTGATACTTTTGCGCTACACTATCATCCCGCCCTTCTGAAAGTTCTCAACAGCTCATTCCTTAACATTTCTGACCCCCCGCTAGTGAAAGTGCCAATCAATCCTGGTTTACTCCGAAGAAGTAGTTGGGTTGTGCTCTGCTGCGGCAAAGGTCTTGTGGACCATGATTGTGTCGGACGCCTGGCTCTGAGCCTCGGGGTCATGAACCTTGGCTTCTCCAGCTGCTTCTGTTTCGTTCACACCCTGCGGGTGTAATTCATACCATGCGCGCTTCCTTGAACCGGAGTCTGCGGAATCCTGTTCTTTTTGCCGAGACAGGCGCCCTGCGAGGGAGAAGGTGGATTTACTGGGAATGGTGAAGAAGGATCTGATACTTCCTATGAGAGAAACCAAATAATTCCCGCCAATCAAGGGGCCCAATGTTGGGAGACAAGCAGTCAGAACAGATGCGTTTGCTTCAATGTGAGACCACAAATCGTTGTCGTCAGATTGTTCTGCGGTGATGTTATTAGCAGAATGGGGGATCATTTGGACAAGCATGACTACCAGTTTTTTTCTTTATGTCATCTCCAGTAAATTGCTCCAGTGCTCGAACGAACCCAAACAGCAACCAGTAGAATCTTATAATAGAACAAACAAGACAGCTGTAGAAAGTCAGACCTTCTCGATATCTATTTCGAATGGACTTCTCACAAAGCTCCAAGCAGGAATATTCCGGACACGTAGATCTTTTTCTGGATGCTCATATGCAGCTTCCTAATTGCCGGTAGAGGCATAATAATGATTGTGAGGTCTAATGCGATGTCTACCACCGCGAAACCGGTAATGAGTTGTGGAGGTGAGAGGTTGTATTGCGTTCCTTCCAATGCCACGGGGGTATCCCACCAACTCGATACTCCACGAGCAGCGAACAAAACCATCTGTAACCAGGTTGCATCAGCTAGAAGCATCATTACTAGGAATAAGAGGCGTACAAAAAATGAGAGAACCATGAATATTGATATGATTATCAACACGACGTTGGCGACAAAGAGAAACCGGTTGGTGGTAAAAATCTTCTTGTAAAATAAAACAATAGAGATCTTGGTAAGCCCGTAGATTACGTGGCATATGATAACATCGGAAAACTCGAGCTATTCCAGACTTAGTTTCTCGTACAGAAAGGTCAACGCAGTTCGACCTGCCCTTCTAACGTTCTCAAAAGATTTGGGTGACATTTCGTTATATGGGACTCCATGGAGGCCTGCTGCAGAAGAGTAGATTCCACTAATAGAAATAGCAAGTGATAAAGTCTAAAGTTTAACTATTAGTGTTCCAAAACGCTGAGTATCAAGGGAGGGGCATACCAATGCCACAATTATAGTCCAGTCATCTGATCTCAGAGGCGATTTCATTTTCTTATGCGCACAAAGTCGGAGGACAACAGCGATCGTAGCCAGGACTGGAAGAACGACATCGGCAACAACAGTGCCTACAGCACCAGGTGGTACAGTCATAGTGGAGCTAGAATCTGTAGTGGTTTGGAAGGCTCGAGGTGGAGCACTGAGAATGTGAAGAAAAAGATTCAGGCTCCCTGCGTCGTTTATTAACCACGTTTTTCGTTCCTTCAGCTATCGCCTGCAGCAACTGCTGACGGCAGCACCGCTGTGTAACCACATAGAACAGCCCCTCTTCATTTTATGTTGGTTTACCAACATTTCCCATCTCCCTACTTCTCTTTGGGCGCTGACCCGCATCGCTGCAAACGCCAGGGGGTAAGAAAACCCGTATTCCGGGTGAGTTTTCCCCAAGGATGCGAATGCGATGCCCTGAGCCGCCATTGAAACCCACTAGCCTGCTATTGAGAGAGGCTCTGGGGGGTGGCCAAAGACGACCAAAGAGAGCCAATACTCCAAATGCGGAAGGTCGCAGAGGGTCAATGGATCACGCTCTTATGGCTTCCAGGTGTTGTGCTCTCAGGTGCGCTTGTGTGCGACGTTTCTCATCAAACAGCGGAAATAGACCCATCCGGTGAGGGGTGTGCGTGCGATCGTCGATCGCTGAAGGTGTTACTTCGTACACCCAAGTAATACATCCTGCACCCACTCCGTGATGCCACGTGGTTTGCTGCGTCGTGGTCTCTTCCTGCGGTATGTAGATTCCTCTGGTGGAAATTTGAGCTTTCTGGTGTAGAACCAGATCAGACCACAAGCTCAAAGTGGAGCGAGTCCGAGTACGTCCAGGTTTAAATTGACCCGGACTTGAATTCGGAGAGGTCATAATTGATCCCCAAAGACTTCATTGAGTTCAACTTGGGAGTCTTTTGATTTAGTCTAGTTTAATCTGTAGACCATTTGCCTTGAGGCTCAGTAAGTGATTCCTAATAAGAGAAAGTCTCAAGTAGGGTTCAAGTTCATATTTATAGAAAGGAGGCTTGAGGTCACTGCCCAGTTAGAGTCGCCTAATCATGAATCTTAGCACAGAAATTCCGTGGCTTTTATTCTAGGCCAACAAAATGTTCTAGTTTTGGACCCACAGGGCCCGGCAATAATTTTGGCAGCCTCATAGACTTGTAAAACTAGCATAAATGGGTTGTATTAGCTAATACATGATCATACATGACCAGCGTTCTCATCCAAGACAATTCCCGAATCCTGTCCTTCGGGACCTTTCTTAGGGAGCTTTTCTCGCTTCATGAATACAGATACTATAATAGAGACCGCTGAAGATACGATCACTACAATGTAAACATTTCCAACACTTCTTACAATCGCTTCTAAGACGGCCTTCTGCTCAACTGGATCGATGGTGTGAAAGAATGTGCCTCTAGCTCCCGTAATAGCTTGTTGTATGGCCAGCTTTGGTATGAGGGGTAGCACGCTGGATATCCGGTTTGTAGCCTCATTGAGAAAGATGCTTCCTGAGAGAGTCAAGGCAAGCGTAATGCCAATTATGTTCCCGTACCCAATGAAGGCAACGACTCGCGGAATCTCCGACGGATTCACTTTCAGCTGAGCGACGGGGTAAGCAGCCTGGATATAAAGCCCGGACCCGAGCCCCACGAGTATACTGTAACCATATATTGCACCTGCACTTGTATCGATCTTCACAAGATAGAGTAGGGTGCCCCCTATAAGTGACAGTATGCCTCCAGCAAGAAATATCATCATATAATAAGCAACCTTGCTTATCAGTGCACCAGTGAGGATAACGCCGGCGACTTGGAAAAACACCAGGGGAAGCAAGCGTTTGGCTGCGGCCAAGGACGTATCACTTCTGACAAACTGGAAGTACAGAGGCACAAAGTATAATGGTATATAAACAGGAATGCCGGCAGAAACAATCTGCAAGAATAGCAGGGTCATCTCCTTGGATCGTAGATATCTGACTGGGAACAGTCTGTTCTCCTCAGTCGTCCAGAGTGCGAAAGCTTGTTGGAAGAAGAACAAAGTCCAGAGGACTCCAGAGCAGACAAAGAGGCCGATAATCTGTCTACTCTTCCACGGGAAGACTCCGCCGCCAAAAGATATTCCCATCACTAGCGATATGAGAGCGCCAGCGTTGAGTATCGCTCCTAGCCAGTCAAGTGTTCTTAATCGGCCGAGGACGGATGCCTGTTTTCCAGGGTTGTGGGAAGGCAACAGAAATATGAAGACTGGGGCTACAACTGCGCCGACGCAAAGATTGAGGTAAAACGCCCATCGCCAGGTTGCCGATGAATCAGCTAATGCGCCTCCGATAATAGGACCGAGACTTCTCATGTTAACAGCAGCCAGAAGCAAGGGCGGACTCTACTTACACGGTTCCAGCACCCCAGGTGAGCCCAACCAGGCTTAAGTAGAATGGTCGCTCAGACTCCGTTGTCAGAACCGACAATAAATTCATGGCCCCAATATAGATGCCGGCACCTCCAAGACCACAGATGACTCTAGCAAATATGAGTGCCGTCATGTTTGGAGCGGCGCCACAAATGGCGGATCCAGCCTCGAAAAGGGCTACACCGGCAATGAAGAGAACTTTGTTGTCGAAGAGGATAAATAAATTGCTTCTATGAACTTGTTAGTGGGTATTTCAAAATCATAAGAGAGAGCTACATGAGAAGATTGATGGCAATAACCCCGAGTGGATATGAAACCGACACCCAAGGCAGCATTTGCTCATCGTTTAGAGAGTCAATAATGCTTGCTTGGACGTCTGCAACAACCGTGTTGTCCAATGCAAAAAGAAACATCGATGAGATCAATGAAATCACGACACATATCCACGAAAGCGTGCTCATGGACCGAGGCTTGCGTGTGAGAACTTGAGTAGGTTCTTCAATTTTGGAATTGTTGTGAT
The DNA here is from genome assembly GCA_007825325.1 of Lachnellula cervina. Classification (NCBI taxonomy): domain Eukaryota; kingdom Fungi; phylum Ascomycota; class Leotiomycetes; order Helotiales; family Lachnaceae; genus Lachnellula; species Lachnellula cervina. The sequence continues at coordinate 63,230 of QGMG01000027.1, read as the reverse complement.
CCGAAACTTTGGATTGGTCGTAGGAGGCTCTAGCGGTTGCAAGTCCAACCCCATCGTCTGTATTCTGGACCGACATATCTTTCCGAGTTGTATCGTTAGAGGCATTTACGGTATGCTGCTTCAGGGAAGAGTTCGTATGCGGAGAGTCTTTCAGAGCAAAAAAGAATAAGAATACTATCAGATGGATTCTATCTGTCGAGGTTCGAAAGTAGCAAACATGCTTTGAAGTTGGCAAAATCAAAACCCCCATCTAGCAATGTCATAAGCTGTACGAGTCGCCTTGCATGTGCTAGGCAGCTTAGCTAGAAACATTACCCAAACAAATGATATGCTACACCCGACGTTGACATGCACTAGAACTTGTTATCGTGCGGATAAATGTTAGATGTTCTAAATGCTTGAGGTGGGGCTTGGGAACTGCGGTCTAGCACTCTAATTCAGAGTGTCTAATTATTCAGCGACTAATAAGTCAGTTCTAAGCTCTTTTGTTTCTATCTATATCCAATTTAGATAAGAGTAGACATAAATAAGATATCTGGTTAGCCTAATATATTACTATTTATAGATCCCACAATTTAGTAACTAATTAGTTTATTAGAGTTGGTTACCTAGTTAATATACTATGCGTTAGCTCGTTAGCTAGAAGGTGCCTCTTAACTGATAACTAACTAATTGGATACTCTACAACCGACCCTTTATAATCGCTGCGCACGGAGACTGCAGGGATGTGCTCCCAGTGTGGTACGGAGAACTCCAACAAGTTATATACCCAGAGGAATTCGGCGCCCGCCTGGGCGCTGCGACATTTCTGATGAGTCGCCTGCAGCCCATAGGCCAGGGGGTGCGCTAACTCGGTGAGTCAAAAGGAGTAAGAGATGCAAAGGAGGTGATTGCGACTGCACCTGCATTCATTTACTTCGTCTCAGGTGTAACTATCCCGCCTTGCTTTGGTGCGCTTACAACCCTGCTATAGATTCGCCACTTAGTGCGAAGTGTTACAGTAATACAGTATACTCTATAATTTGTAGGGTCAAATCCCACGCTCTACGCTTACAATCGGCACTATCTTAATAGGTTTAATTGCTTATCACTTCTATACGGAGGTAGTAAGACAGCAGGGAAGCGAGAGAAAGTACTAGAGTATCAAATATATTACATTCTTGGTCAGGAGTTGCCTGGAAATCTAAAGATAGCAACCTACTACAATATCACTACCTACGCCTATCCTCCCTAGGATTATCCTCACGGGCCTCACCGAACATTTAAGTTACAAAGTGCGAATCGACAAGTTCAGGGGTAAACATGGATATATGTATACAAAGCTAAGCTCTATTAAGCTAGAAAACTCCACTCTTTGTGCAAACACCGAGTAGAATGTGGCGCCATCGGAAGTTTTTATGTTTTGCAGCAACTACTGCACAAACCCGGCAACGGCACGGCCCGCGACACCCCTGCGCCCTTTCGTCGGCTGACTACGGAGGTACGGAGTACATGGAGAACGTTGACAATGTCATCGCAGTGTTACTTAATGAGAAGTACTTCGTCTCAGGCGTAATTGTTACCCCAAGAAGACCAGGACAAGGGGACCTTGCTTTGGTGCGTTGACCACCCTTCTTACCCCCCTCTGCTATAGATTTCTTGGCCTAACTATTTCGCCTGGGACGAAGTAAAGCGTTCAGATTCAGGGGAGCTATCTTCGTCAACGCTAAAATACTCCATAACACCACCAAAAGCCCCGTGGTTGCATTCTCTTATTATTCCCCCCAGGTTGCCTCGATGACGGACAGTATAGATCCGTGGTTACAGCGAATGGCAACGCAGTTGAATCTTGAATCCGCCTTCTGGAACAAGGCTCTCCATTCATCGGCATCTCTCTCCTTAGAGTTGAAATTTTGTTTCATGGCTAGATCGTAACCGCTGTGTGCACCATCAGCCATAACGACAATGATGAGAGAGGAGAAGTTTGGTATTACCGGAGAAGCTGTGCATGATAGTATGGAAGAGTGTTTGGTTCTGGCAAACAGACCTCGTTAAGAATCACTTTCGATCCATGCTTCAGTGCTGGTACCAGGTGTTTTAGAATCTGAACTGCATATTTGTCAGACCAATCATGAAGAATTGACCGCAGAAAGTAGACGTCCGCATTCTTTCGTGGCTGTTCCGTAAAAAAATTGTGTGCTCGGAATATCAGTCGGCCTGTGACATCTTCAGGGACAGTTGCTGTTTGGACCGTTTCGTCTAGATCCTGAACTTCGCATTCGAGCAGTGGATATCGACGAAGGATCTCAATAGAAACCGACCCTTGAGACCCACCTACGTCGACCATTGACGAGGGGCAGCTTTGAGAGTCCCATTCCAGGTCATGGAACAGATGAGCAAGATCAAAAACTGGTGCGGATTGCAGGAATCTCATGCCGTCGGCAAATCTCTGACTTCTTTCGCCAACTCTCCCCAAGGCGTTAAAGTAGCTATCACCATTGTTCACCAAAGCAAACGCCGTGTGTTGAGGTTCTTGCGATCCTGGCCATTTTATCATCGCTTCTATTGTTCGGCATCCTGATGGCCACATTTCATCGCAAACAAGGCCGACCCACTGGTTTAGAAGAGGGAGATGTACCAGGAACTTGGAGATGGCTGAGTGCGCAACGAAGCCCTTTCGCGGCTCCTGGAAGATATGATTGGCGATTGCCATTCTTATGAGCCTCCGCGCATCTTGTTCATCTATCTTACATCGAAAAGCGATTTCTTCATAAGATACCTCTTCTCCTAGAGCAAAACTACTCGCAATTTTAAATCGGTAAATGGCTTGGAGACTCATAAGGATATTGATCTGATAATTGATAATTAGGTAATATACTAGGGTGACTTCGCTGCCGTGGACTTACTGTAGGAGAAGTGAGACGTGTTAAATGGGCAACTGGACCTTCAGTAAGAGCTTGAAGCTCAGTGCAAGCTTCCAAGATCTCATCTCTGGACCTCATCAAGAGGGGCGGAAGTGTCATGATTGGGGGAGCATCGATGGCAAATGACGGGGTGGGTAGTCCCTGAGAGCGCAGATACTCGTCAATCTTACTAGCATTTTGACTTATCGTGTTGGCCAGTTCAACGATGCTGCTGTTTCGCGTCACAGTTTCTTCCATGGCAAAATAGATAGTGTTTTATTCGAGTTGATAATTCAGAGGATAAAGAAAAATATGAGTATCCCGGTGGATGACCTACCTGGTGCAAAAAGCCACAGAAGCTCAAAGTTTGGCATCGATTATTACGGGTTCCGTGATTGGTGTATCTGTCCACCTGCACATATTTTCTTGGCAGGTGTCGGCTGTACAATTCCTACTCGTATGAGGTGTGCTGGCATGCCGCTCCAGAAACAGGAGCGCTGGCACGTACATGGGGGGTCTCTTGCCCATACTTCCCGGTGATGCCTGTAGATGACTACTGTTAAACATATCATTGTTTGTTTTGAGTATGCACCATCGAGACCCATTATGAAAAGTAGGTGGGGGTAACATTGGAGTTTTGTGTGACTCGTGATAAGTAGTCGGATCTGCGTTCTGTTACCCACCCCAGGATCTGAGCTGATCTACGAGCGTTCCTTTAGCGTCGTATGTGGCTTTTAGCAAATGCGGTAATCTTCCAACCGGATAATATCTTTAGAGTGCTGCCTGAAATCAAAGCTATTCTAGTTTTTCCGTTAGTAGGTTGTCATAACACCTAGAAAGATCTTTGGCGGTGAAAAATATGCCTTATGGTGCAACGTATATATACATGTGTTGTTTTTTCGGTGGCGAGTAAATTGGTTAGCGGGAATCGCGTAATGTAGCTTTCACCTCGTGTATTTGTGTTTCGTAGAATCTTATACTCTTGCGAGTTGATCAGCTCAGAGCTCTGAGTATCCTGCGGCATAAGTTATACATTTTTCTTCGAATTCGAGTGCCTTCTACAGAATGTGGTTCAGCAACCAGCAATATTTACCAGTTCCCAGCAGCGAAACATCTAAAGTTCCATCTGGTTCAATCTCAAAATCCAAGGCTCGATTTAAAAGCATTGGCTTCCCTTTTATCTGTTTTACGATGGGCGCTCTCACTTTTTTCGCCATCAATAAGGCTTTTCACTCAATCAAAAGCTCTTCGGATTTTCAGCGTAAGTGTTCAAGTCGGGAGAAAGATAATATGACAGCTAACAAGTAATTAGTGGATACTTTAACTCATACATTCCTTTATAACAGAAGCTTTTCATATCCGCCATCTGATCACACAAACCGAGCGTGGCGTAATATCTTCCCACAAGAGGGTGGGTTTTTTGTTCATCCTACAGTAGCACCTACAAGGTCTACGTTCTCTGTATTTCATCAATTGCACTGCTTGGTAAATTGACCAGAATCTTTGGAATAGCATATTCTAATATTTACTAGAACGGGATCAGAGGAGCATATTGGGCAAACCAACAAGCTGCAGTCATGGGAAAAAAGCTAGCAGATGAAGATCTTCCCGTGGATATTCAACCAAGCCATGTAAGACACTGCATCGATCTGCTACGTCAGGTTCTTATGTGCCATGGAGACACTACCCTCGAAGTTGTTGACGAGGCAATCAATGGCGTACACGGGTTCCGGACGCCACATGAGTGTATCGATTGGGAGCAGCTGAAAGCTTGGACTAGCGAGCAACAAGCTCGACAGCACGTTGAGCAAATTGTTTGAGTTCACTTACTGAACATGGGAGAAGAAGTTACTGGTGCGAAAGTGAGCGTAGGGCATGGAGTTTTGAGATTCGGTCATGTATGTTTACGTTTGTCGTTGGAAAGTCACTGGAAACAGAATATATTAAGCTACTCCATAATTTCTAGGACTCAATCAAAAGCTCAAAATTGTGAAGTGCCACCCAAGTTTGGATTCAAAAGTGATGCCATCTCATCGCGGGACACCACCCGATACTCGACAGACTCCATCAGCGCGTCCCAGTCCACGCATCTGTGATCTATTGGTCGTGTGTTAAGCATTGGTTTTGGCTGATCTGCCCATCCAAATGTTGTCAAAGTTGTGTCAGCATGGCACATAGCCGCACTCCGTAAAATGTCCAGGCAATGGTCTAACCTTACCATTAGTCATTTTTCAAAACCAAACCCACAATGCCTACATACCTGCATGTATATCCCAATGTGGCCTATCTTCTTCTGTAATATTCGGATGATAGTGTTCTCTATAGTTCCATTGCCGAAGCATTTTCTATGATGCATTAATGCGCGTTAAAGGTAGCAGACCAGTGCATAAGGTAATATCTTACTATGCAATGCAGTTGATGATACACCCCGAGCCATGCCATATATCCTCCATTCTCGGGCAGTTCAACCGAACTTTGGTTACTGAGTCGTAACTCTGATTGAGAGACCCGTAGATTGGTCTTTTCTAGGAGATCGTGCCAAGCCTTGTCTACTGAAGCACTTGGAGGGCCGGCAAATGGAGATTGCTCAAAGTCGGTGTAAGCAACCGGAACATAGCGGATGTTGAGGTGGGGAATAGCTAAAACACCTTAGAAATGTATTGAATCTCGGCTAGTTTCATGTGAACATACGATGAAGTGTAGTGGGATCTGAAAAAATTGGCTTCCAAAGGATAGTGAAGAATATGACTGTATAAGCCGCAAGGAACAATAGTTGAAAACCAATCGTCCAACGGAGATCTTTAAGTCGTGGGTACTTGAAATTTTGAGGTTTGTTCGAGGAATCAGAACTATTAAAATGATTAATATCATCTACGAATGGCTTTCGCTCTGAAGAAGTGCCACTATTGGAGGCCCAACGGCTATTCATATCGTCTTGTGTAGTTTTAGAGTGCTTAAAGCTTTTTAAGAAGGGGAAATTGATGGTCTGGGATGGAACGGGGTGTAAATGACCCGAAACATAGAAAGGTGGTAAACAGGAATTTGAGTTTCGATCGTAGCTATGGACTGCAGTAGTATATGGTGTAACTAGTTTTACGGACAGCAGTAACAAATAGAAGAGATCCAGATTGCTGGCGTATCACAGCATAGTCCCCGCGGACGTGGTGCTGATAGATTATCTGAGGCTATAATGTAAGCCTGACTATAACTGCCGGATGTAGAGCTAGCATGCAAATAAGCATCAATGGTGTAACTTTATTCTTCGATCTTTCATAGAGTGCCAGAGCACTACTGTGAGCATCCATGACCTTCCCTCAGTCGTGGGAGAGGTGCAACAGACCATGCAAGAAGCTGGGCGTCATTTAGGAAAAACCAACGCATTATGGTGATGCAAAAGCTTTGTAAACGGCTTTGTAATAAGCAGAATGCATGCAGATCCGAAAAAGGAGTGCATCGAAATTGCTTGTGCATACCGACGCAAGTCATGAGTTGTAACAAGGATGATGTGCACATCACCAGGGCCCGCAACAAAACCGGCATCTGCAGCTTGCATCGCCGCACCAATCGGCCGTAATAGTTGCATCGGATCTTCAGGTTTGGTGATTCTTAGGGAATAGGACTTCGAGGTCAGTGATGAATTATGAGACACAGCAGCCCCAAAGATGTTGCTCATGACTCTTGCTTTGTAAACAATATACATACCTGTGCTTTCTCGGTGAGCAAATATAGAACCGAAATGATTCGTTGGATAAAATTTAATCGGGAAAACCTAGTGTTACTTTAAATATTAACGTGCATCAATATTGCCAAACCTTGCCACAAGTCAAACTTGCTTAGTGAGAAATTGAAACTTCGAGCCCTAGCATACTAGAATACACTTCTACACTCATACAGTGAAACTACCAGAGACAAAACTTTATAAGCTTGACTTGATAACCTGTCTCGCTCATCAATTCCCACTCATCTCCTTTACCAATACTCAGTCGATAGCCATACTTAATTGAACCTAATCTCTGATATACTCTATCAAATATGAAGCCATCTCAGCTTATGATTCTTGTGTTTGGACTCGTGGCATTTGCTGCACCTGTAGCCTTGCCTGGTGAGAGGCTCAAAACGAAGATATGGAGTAGACTATGCTGACCTTCTGGCAGACGCAAACACTATCCGTGATGGTTAGTTACAGTTTCCTATTTTCAAAGAATAAGTTAACGCCCGTAGATGACAATGACGGCTACGTCGTATATCCTGATGTTGATGGTGATGAGGACGTTGTGTACGCCTATCATGCGATCAATGATAAGTAGCGCTCTAGCAGATGAGGCGGAGAAGACTTGGACGGGGCTCGGAACGCACAGTGAAAAAGACTTGGGCCTTCTAATCTCTTTGTAAGCTAAATAAGAGCGGGATGAGGTACGCGTGGTCATGGTCTACATACTCTAGTACACTTGTTTACTAGTGACCCTTCTTGCTACATTTAAATGTGATTATGTGACCAATAATTCATTCCAGAATACATGGGAGCTACATCTGAATGCCCTAAAAGTCTTAATTCTGAATTAACCAAGGTGTGCCTAGAATCTCTAATTATAATCGCAATTTTTTGACACTAGTACAAATTGGTTCTGTGAGTTCTTGGTGCTATAAATGTATAACGGAAACTATTAATTATCCCCACCTCCGTAAGTGATACTCATTCGTTGAGAGTGACACGTCCTAACCTGCTTCGCACAGCCTACAATGGTTTTTTATATAGCAATATCCAGAAAGCTCTCTTGTCTACCGGATTCTGATCTTACCCGTGATACTCAGCGTATTCGATTTGTACACTTATCTTTGGAGAACTATCCGCGACCGACTCGTTACTAGCTTGGCAATGACACAACTTTCATTGATATACACGGCCGCTGCACTGGTAGCTGGATTCATTCTCATCCGGCTTTTTAATGCGCTCTTTAGATTCAAGAATACGCAGAATATACCTTTAATATGTCGATCCCCACGAAAATACCCCCACATCGAGCCTATCTTGGGACTTGATCTCTTGATAAAGACCTTTAGGTTACTCATACAACGCCGAGCCGTGCCAGGCCTACAAGAACGCCACAAGAAATACGGCTCTACATTCCTCGTGAATTCATTAGGCCAGAACCTCTTCCATACTTCGCATCCAGAAAACTTCAAGGCGATCTATGAAACGAATTGGGCGGACTGGGGAAATGGGCCCGCAAGGGCAGATGCCATGGAACCATTTTGTGGCCGTGGCTTCCTTACAACGGACGGAGAAGAGTGGAAGAGAATTCGTGACATGATGTTGCCAGCTTTTACTCAATCCAATATCGTTGATCTTACCTCCTTCAGCTCAGCGTGGGAGACTGTGTTGGATAGATTGCCAGATGATGGCACGACTATCGACTTTGCCCCACTACTCTATGATTTCGTAAGTAGACCAAACTCTGTAGATGATTAAAACTCGATATTCTAACGCGCGTGTTGCTTAGTTTCTAGACATGTCAGGGGAATTTCTCCTCGGCCATAAGCTCAGCGAACTATCGACCTCGGGGGGAGCAACGAGCCCCCGTGCCGACTCGAAGAACTTCCTTAGAGCTCTTCACGCTTCCCAATCTTGGGCCGTCGTACGTATCGTGTTTGGAGTAATTGGGCAGTCATTTCCCAACCCCAAATGGAAAGCAGATTGTCATACGCTTCATAGCTTTGTAGACAATTACGTGGAAAATGCTTTAAAAAAGCAGGAACAAGAATGCAAGTTACTTGAAGGTGAGCGTAGCTTCAACAAAGATGAAGGCTATCGAAGCTTGCTTGAATGTTTATCTAAGCATTCGTCGGACCGATATGAGATACGCTCGCAGATTATTCAGTGTATCTTAGCAATGCAGGATACAACGTCGACACTTGTCAGTAACACTATCTTCTTACTGGCGCGTCACCCAAGGGTCTGGAGTCGGCTGAGATATGAGGCCTCTCAGATGCCTCGGGAGGGACTTACAGCTGAAGCATTGCAAGGAATGCCCCTTCTGCAAAACGTTATCAAGGAGGGTAATAATATTATTTCTAGTCGAATAAAAAACACAAGAGTCACTACTGACAGAAACATGTAGCACTACGCGTATACCCAGTTTTCTGCACTCTCGGACGTACATCTTTGAAGGACACGGTCCTGCCGAAGGGTGGAGGACCTGACGGCTCCGATCCCGTTTTTGTCTTCGCAAATTCAAGAGTCATAACGTTTTTCTACGGTCTTCATCGCCAAGCTTCCGTGTTTGGCGAAGACGTAGAGCGGTTTAATCCCGATCGTTGGAATGATATTGCCCCTAAAACCTGGGAATATCTGCCATTTAGCAGTGGACCCCATAGTTGTATAGGCCAACATAAAGCTGTAATTGAGACAGCATATGTAATTGCTCGGCTGGCGCAACGGTTTGTGAAACTTGAAAGTCGAGACGATCGGGAATGGGCTGGAGATTGGAAATTGGTGGTGAAGAACTTCAACGGGTGTAAGGTAGCCGTGTCTGCTAAAACTGGCTTGGAGGAGCTGCGAGCGGTGCAGACTAAACCATTTGGATGGAAAGACAAGGCTTGAAAGTAATTACCGAGTATCATATTGAAACACATATTTTCGTCCATTTTCTTAGAGAATGTTCTGGAAACTGGCACTTACTAGATCAGCGCAGATACCAGAAGTCTTGAGTTTCGGAACAAAACATTCTACTAACTACGAGCGTTATAAAACAAAGAAGGAAGAAACTGGGTGACACTCTATTTCAATACCTGCAAGTTATGTTTTAAGCTCTCTATAGTAACAATGTTAGGCAATGGTAGTAAAGGGTTGCCCAAACTTAGTCTAAGATGTCGTACTCTTATAAACTCGCTTTTAGAGATTATTTGCAACTATACACTGCTTTAGAGGGATAGATATCAGGTGTATTTAGTAAAAAGATAGTATATAGGTCATCCTTTTGTAGCTAGACTTATATTATATTAGTGATAAAGAAAGGTAGAGGATTAAAAGAAGACTGATTTATACATAAACAAAAGGCACTCGATGTATTGGCTATATATTCACATCAAATGTCTATAGCCTTATGGGCTTATGCCTTACATTATTGCAAATAAAACGGCCTCAGCGGAAACAATTTCCCTTTCTCTAGGTTCACCTCGCGAAGACTCTACAGATTCACCGAGCTAATATTTCCAAGCCTTATTAGATTCCTTATCTGTATCCACGAAACCCCCCTTTACATCCACCCCACGCGACCAAGCGACGGTCAGGTGCAAATGCGCTAGTCTCCAACCCTCATCTGTTCTCACAAACTGCCACTGATAAGGACCTCCAAACGAATAGTTCTCCCCCGGCTTATTCAGAACCGGCGTAGCGGTAAGAAACAAGTATGCAGAACCAGTGGCTTTGTTAGGATCCTTCGAGTCGAGGTTAAATTGTATATTCGTCATCGAATGCTGCGTTGCCTCGTACCGCTCCAAAGAGATACGGACTTTCTCTTCAATGGCAACTCGTCCGGTGGTAGTGTGGAGTCGTTCGAATGCCAACGTGCCATCTGTGGCGTAGCAGTCGGCGTAGCCTTGGAAGTCCTTGGTGTCGGAAACGGTGCAGTACCGGTTCATCAAAGTTGTGAGCTCGTCTTTGTCCTGGAAGATACGCAGTGTCTGCTCGACCGATTGGGCGGATGGCTTGCTTTCGCTTATTGGAGGAGAATGTAATGAGTAAGACTGTCGACTTGGGCAGTATGTTTGTATTGGAAAAAAGCGTATTGAGTATAAGTCGACTTTGGTGGCAAGTTTGTATTAACAGATCTCAATCGCAACAGAATGTCGTGAAGAATTAATATCAAATGGAAAAGTATAGATTTTTAATCTATTATAATTACAGTAGTATGCGAATTAATACTAGATAATGCCGCACCTTCTCCGCTTTTCGCTGGACCGGGCTACGGAAAGTCTTTGCCGCACTTGTATAAACACCGAAAATGCCATAACAGTTAGACGGAGATCATTACCCGACTTCATTGCCTATCGTAGCAACGACATATGCCAGAAGCTTTTTTCCATTTCTGTCTTAGTTCTGAATGCTGTTTAGTGACTGAAAGGACGAGTATTCCATCTTCTATTCTGCCTTTCCTTTTATCGCATTTTTGTTGGAATCTTTACAAGATGGGACCCGCTCTCTATAGACCACGACCAAATACAAGAAGACTTATTCCAATCTTTCGTCAATATCACTATATCTCAACAGCACAACGTTTCAGGCCTCAATTGGAGATGAAGAAGATCATCGTCACTAGCGGCGCCAAATGTTTCACTGCAAAAAACAGCTTCCAGGCGCGGGGAATCGCAAACACCGGCTCAACACCCATGTCATCATTAGACGGTCAAGTAATTATAGTGACGGGTGGTGCATCCGGCATTGGTCTCGCAACTACAAAAAGATTGATATCGCTGGGGGCCATCACGGTAGTAGGCGACCTGCCCAAAACCGCACCCCAAAGCCTGAGTGAAGATCCTGGCAAAGCAAAGCCTTTCTACTACCACTTAGACGTCAGTTCACGTGCTGCATGCCATACTTTGGTTGAAGATGTGGTCAAGAAGTTTGGTCGCCTAGATGCGCTGGTGAATAATGCGGGAATATGTCCTGCCGAGGGCGAGATCGCTCCCGACAGCCTGTTCCATAAGATTATGGCGGTTAATCTGACGGGGGTTTGGCACATGGGCACAGAGGCCATCATGCAAATGACCCGGCAGGGAGGGACTGGAGCAGTCGTGAACACTGCCAGCAATGCCGCTTTGAAGGGATTCTCAGGACTCGCTGCTTACAGTGCTTCTAAGCATGGAGTGCTTGGCTTGACAAGGTCTTGGTCAAAAGAATTCTCAGGACGAGGCATAAGAGTCAATGCTGTAGCCCCCGGTAAGCTCTTCTATTTCTAAATCCCCAGTCCGTGTCCGTACTCATCCTAAGCACATTCTACTGTAGGTCCTACGAATACATCGATGATTAGCTCTAAAGGCGCAACACACGAGATTAGTGAAGATTCTGTGAAGAAATGGTTGGATCAAGTCCCGATGGGGCGCATGGGACAACCCGACGAGGTGGCCGCCACTGTTTGCTTTCTTCTTAGTAGTGAATCAAGCTTCGTTTCTGGGCAGATACTCCGAGTGAGCGGAGGGGAAGAAGATTGATGAGTTCCTCGACCTGAAGATACCATTGAAGATAAGAAATGTTCTCCTGTAAGATAAAGATATAGGTCCGTAACGAACAAAAAGGTCTTTTCTTCAAGACGCGTGCTTGAGAAGTAACATAGAAACTCTTTATTTCCTTGCTTGATATTTTGTTTGTGTTAAAGTTTGACCGGAGCTGTCGTGCGTCTAGTAAATGAATGACATCCAGCGAAATAAATCCCGAAGGCAAAGACACTTGAGAAGTTCAAGATTGGTAACAATCTCTATTATGAGGCTGGCAGCAAGACTGCTAGCGACCTCGTTGGCAAGGCTTTGAAGAACAATGTCAAGGCTGTGCTTCCTGTTGACTATATCCAACTCACTGCAAACAACTTTGCTGAGGATGCTCCGATGCTAGGACCGGTACAGTGACTCCTATCACGTGTCTTCTCCAGAGATCGATCACTTTTGGAATAGCTAAGTCACGAAGATGGTTGACTTATAGCTTAATGCTAGCGTAAGATAATTATTGCAATGAAGTGTGTAGAGTGAAGACCGAACCGAAGTGAAGAGTTTTATCGCCCGGCACTGGTGGCAGGCTTATGTAAGCAGCCAAGTCCAACAACAATCGTTTCCTGTTTGCGACATTCTTCAGTTCCTCTTTGTAAATAGCAAATGGATCAGCATTTGTCCTTGAGCTGTATAAAAGACACGCAAAGACACCTTCGCCTAGTTAATTGCACGAAGAGTCGTGCTTGGTATCTCCTAGCTCCTCCCACTGTCCCAGAGACGTGTATTGCCATCAGGGACCTCAGTTTCGTCTTGCGTCCAGTCTAGGAGAGTAATAACTTCAGCTGCTATTTGTGCGGAGGCATGTCTCGATGTCAAAACTATCCCTGGATTGGAGACTGGCAGACTTAAGGAGTTTTGTTAGCTGAAACATTTTTAAGGCCAATAAGCAAAAGTTTGCGGGGTTATGTCTTTCGGTATTTCTTCTCCGCGTTTTGATATTTCTTGTTGGCCGGGATAGTTCTAGCCCATAGCTTTTGGGTGGCAATATCAATATCAATTTTAATTTGGTTTTATTTATAGGACACAACTACCGCCGCATGAAGTGCATCTCTAATCCTCGAGAGGGCGGCCATCAACCGCCGACTAGCGGCGCTAAGATTTCTCTAGACTTTATTTGCTCGGCGTCCACGCACCTCACGCACGCTTTCCTTCTGGTGTTTCGGCAATTCTGGCTACTTTCATCATTTATGCGAAAGGATAAGGGAGGCAGCAGCAGCACCAGCACAGTGTTTCATTCCGCTGCAAGACATAACAACCGGCTGTGTGTGTACTCTTTATTATAAACTACCCTGCTAGTCAATGAGAATCGGGATTTTGATTGCTTAGACGGAATCATCAACAATAACGGAGTCAAAAAAGATGGAAATTTTAAGAATGGCATCGTCGACGACGGTAGACTTGTATATGACCTTCCGACTCATAAGCCTCGGAATCGCAGCTGTGGCTATCACTGTAAGCCCTGTAACAATCTAGAGCAGTATACACTGCTCTATAGGGATACTGCTGAAAGTTCCAAGTACACCTTCTACTTTACCGGGCTCTCTATCTACAGACTTTATTTTCATCCCCTCTCTAAAATACCCGGCCCCAGCATCAATGCTATCACATCCATGCCCATTATCTTCTCGCTGCTTCGCCGCCGTCTTCCCATGGAAATGAAAGAGTTTCATGAATACTATGGTCTGTCCATATCCTTTCGCTAATTCTGCCCTACTTCCTGAGTCTCACAGGTCCCGTCGTACGCATCGGCCCCAACGAGTTGACGTTCAACACATACACCGAATGGAAAGACATCTACGCGCATCGCCAAGGTCATAAGAACTTTCCAAAGGACCCGGTACATGGTGGACCGCGTATCTAGGAAACGGCGAAGTCAAAGCTACGTCAGCCAAAGATGTTCAAGGGTTGTCGACGTACATCAGGAACGACGATTCAGACTGGAATGTTGAGTAAAGCAATTAGGGCCATGAAGCGTCGTCCTGGTTAACACATTACTTACCTTGTGTGATTATTCCGATTAAATCCTCTTGAGTCGGTTAAAAAGGCTTCTGCGCCGCTCGCAAACACTAAGTAGTGGGGGAGCTCATCGGATATGGGAGATACACGGGAACCAGATGGTAGGCGCGGGTTTGGAGGTCAACGGATGTACGGATTTCAGTTGATGGAGAAGTTGGACCGTGTCTTCTAGGTTGAGCGATTAGAACTAGCACTAATGGAGATGAAATGCTTTTTGGCTTCGCATACAGGTAGATGATAGTCATGAAGATAGTCCGCTTAGAGTAGTAAAGAAATGTCAGAATCTACATACCTTTTCAAGACGAGACCTTAGGGACAAGTCACAGTTCCAGCAGATCGTAACCAGTTCTAAATACTTGCCCGATGCTGAACATCTAGGGAGAAAAGTCATTTCACATTGATCTGGAGTATGTCGTTGTCACGAGTCGAGCGCTGCAGATCATTATTAGGGGGAGACCTGACCTTTTGGGGAGGCATTGTCCCTTGAGCCTAGCAAACATTGGCTAAGAAGACTGAGAAACTGCACATTCTACGAAGAGACTAGTTAATAATGTGAATGGATAAGTGGTTGACAAGCATTATTTCAAGGGGCTTCAGCAAAGCGGTGGAAGGTAGTTACGCTTCCATTAAACTATTAGGAAAACTTCTACTTAAGCAGTATTTTACTGCTCTTGAAACTACCTCTATATAATTGAAAAGTTGGTCCGATTAGTCGTCGAGCAGATCTATCCCGTGAAATATTTCAAGTTCTTTTGCTCTATTGCTGCTTGTGCTAGCCACAATATAATTATTTCATATACCTAGGAGTCTATCCGTAAAAGACGCCGCAGCCACTCCATGCGTGTTGCTACGGCATATTTCGAAAGAGGATGGCCCGGCACAATCGCATCCGACCAGTGAAAGGCACCTGGCCAAACGTGCAATTCCACTTGCACGCCAACTGCCAACAACCTCGACGCATAGCCGATATTCTCATCCCGAAACAATTCAGCCGAGCCCACATCAATATACGCCGGCGGCAGCCCCGACAAGTCTTCCGCCCGTCCCGGCGCGGCGTAACAGCTGACGCTGTTGCCTCCCGCTCGTTTGCCAAGCAGACTCGTCCATCCGTACCTGTTACTTTCAAGGTTCCATACGACTGCGTCGGCGAGCTGGTGCCGCGAGAAGTAATCAAGGTCCTGATCATCCAGCATAGGAGCTACGAGCAACTGCCCGAGGAGCTTGGGACCGTGCCGGTCACGAGCAAGGAGCGACAAACCCGCCGCTAGACCGCCGCCTGCAGAGACGCCAGTGAGAACGATTTTGGAGGGGTCAATGCCAAGTTCAGCGCCATGCTCGTAGGTGTATAGCAGGCCGGCATAGCAGTCCTCGATCGGGGCTGGGTCCGGGTGTTCGGGGGCGAGGCGGTACTCGATGGAGACGCAGATGGCGTCGAATGCTTTGAGCCAGACGACAACTTGGTCGATATTGGCGAAACGGTTGCCAACAATCATGCCACCGCCGTGGATCGAGTAAATGCAGGGCCGGGGGCTGCGAGATGGGGACTTCGAATTTGTCGGGCGGAAGATGGAGATTGTGAGGTCACTTTCTGGGCCTTTGAAAGTACGCTCTGTGTGTTCAATGGTGCCATCCGCAGTGATGTGGTCCGCATTGGTAGGGAAAAAATCTCGCGCTCCTTGAAGGTTCTCTGCCGTGAATGCTGGGATAGTGACAGCGGAGAGCCCAGCCAGCAGTTCTGCATCGTAGGGTGGTCTGTCGTGGGGCACGGAAGGCATTTCGGGCTAGAATCTGCGCGGACAGAAAGTGAGTCTGCAATTATAGCTCGTGGTGGACTAAATACCTAAGGGACCCTATGTTCCTATCTTTTATATCTTATAAATCTACGGAGTACCGAGGTAGAGTCCGGATATGATCAGTGATTAGTCTTCCGCGGGGGGTTTTCGCCAGATTCTCGGTGATTGAGCCCCGCCAGACCTGGGGGTTGTATATCCACGGATACTCGAGTAGAGCCCTTGTGGGTACCGCCCAGGCAAACTGTTGCGGGTCTATTTACTCGGGCTTTTCTACCTCCGTAGGTGGAATAACAACCCGCTGAAGCTCTGGAGAGCACCCGGGTTTTGAGGCCTCAACGAATATATAGTCGGCTCCTGCCACACCTTTTACAATACAGCCACACCTCAAAACCTTATAGTATAACGTAGGCTAGGGTAGGTAACCTTCCACATCCATGTTCTAAGATCTAACATTTTGAGACTGCAACAAAGCATAACTGTCCCATTATAGAGCATGTCAACTGCTCTTGAAAGCCACACAGTTAGAGGTGCCGCAACATCAGAACCCTTAATCCCATGCATCTCACACCCCTTCTGGTCTCCCAAAGGACTCCTGTTGCCGTACATACAGTCCGAGGTTATAAAAGCCTCTGGTCGATCCACGCCGCAGAGTCGCACTTCGCCTCATCAGAAACTACAAAGGCGCTTGATGAGTTCTGTGTGGTGAAGCCAAAACAATAGCCTGGATGAGTATCATTATCGAGGCTATTCCGCCAACACACGGCATTGCAGACAAGATTCTGGCCCGACGCAATGGCAGTTGCGTTTTGTACATTGTATGAAGCGCACAAGTCGATGCAGCTGTCAAGGCTTGATGCTTTTTGGTTCACCGAGTTTTCATTGGTCGCCATAAGGATATTGCGATAGCTTCTACCGCAGACTTTGCGGAAGTTCATCGTGGTTGGGCCAAGCGATATGCCATACAGTGTGTTATTTGATGAAGGGCAGTCGCGGAGGAGAGTGTAAGAGGGGCCAATGATTTTCGAGGTAGTCGAGGCGACTTGTGTACTTGTCAGAGATGCAATGGTTGGGTTTGTGGATTGGCCGCTGCTGGCGGCAGACGTGGTTGAAGTCTGCACCAAACTTTTTAAATTGGGAGAAGAAGATTCAGCAACACTGCTGCTCTTCGAAGCCAAACTTCCCCCAATGCCACCACCTACAGCGGCTCCGATGACCACCACTACTCCGACAGCTGCGGTCGTCCAAAAGGTCCTGAAGGCCAAGCCACAAACGCGACGGTGTTGAGGGCTTGGAGAATTGCGAGCCTCGTTATCGGGGCGAAGATGAGCTTGCGTCGGACTGGATTTGGTTGTGTAAAATTCGAGTCCTGCCGGGGAATAGTTTATATGGTGCTCGAGGCCAGAGCCGGGAGTCACTTGAGGATCAGAGCTAGGAACCATTTCCAGACCTGAATATGGTGCAGCCATATCTCCTGCTAAGGCAATTGCAAAAGGTTGGAGCAAGAGCTACTGGGATGCGATTGAAAGTGCATAACCAAATCCGAAGGGTTTTAGGGGAGAAGCTGTGAAGTGGGTTGTAGTACAGCTAAGCGCCTGCTACGTTGGGGTAGGGGTCACAACAAAACCCAAGGACCTATGGGGACCCATGCGTTTTGCAGGGGCGCTGAGCGGGGGGAGGAATAGTTTAACCGTATTTTATATTAATACTTATACCAATTCATATAAAGTACGGTTAAACTACCCCCCCCCCTGCAAAGCCCATGGGTCGGGTCGGCGGCCCCATACCTTGGGTCTGGGTCCAAACTGGGACCCATATGGACCCATGGTGACCCCTATGTAGGGGCATCCTGCTGTGACCTATTGTCACGGTTTCACCTCCAGTAAAATTAGTTTTACGACAATGATATATGTATCGATTTATATAGACTTACTAAACGGTGCACGACATGGATGGGGCGAGAAACCCAAGGCAATATTGCATAATTGGGCGATGACCTAAGGCATTGAGAGTAATCCATATATGGGAGGCTTATACCACGTATATACTAGTCTAGAGGTTAAGCTTGGTGGTCAAAACGACTATGCTAGCTATATGCCTTGTATATGCAAGATATGATTGCCTAATCAAACAGTTCTACTTTTTGGGTCAGCTTACGCTAAGAGATCCGGATCTTATCTAAGCTACCAACTCTTATATTATTAGAGCTTCCTCGTCTAAAGTAAACCTAGGACCGAGAGCGGGTCAACCTTACCACCGGGTGCCCGGTTAAAGCCTACGGGTATCTACTATGCAGGTGGATTCTCGCGAGGAGAGTATAACCATAAACTCAGGCTGTTATATGAGTTTGCTGAATAATCTAAGTTTTAATACCTTGATTACAAAGTATTAAAACACGTAGACATACTATCAAATGAACATATTCCCAGCATAAAAGCGCCATGAAGGGGCCCTGAGAGTTGAACAGTGTTCTAAAGAAAGGTTAAAGTACTTCGTAGATCCGAAAATTAGGCTTTAAGGCTGTGGAGTGTGGAACGTGATACTAAAATAGCTTTTAGAGATCTTGTCCCAAAGTTACCCAGATGTCATTGGATATCGATGGAATATCTACATGTAGAGGCTCTAAGTAGTACCCAGGCGCTAAGTTCCTAGGTATATAAGGAGAACTTTAAGAGTGAACATTCTTGTGACGTCGACTGCTGATATGGTGCCATGTTGTTTGACTTATTTCATGTGATATTCAGGAGTTATGAGCAGTTCTTTTGTAGTTGATTATACTGCGATGGAAAGTATTCTATTAGGCCATTAGCTCAGACAATTAATAGATACGCTCTCAAACGACTCGTATCACTCTGCACATTGGGACATGTACACTTTAGAGTGACTTCACGTCTTATTGTAACACATGTCTGAAAGACGTTTCTGTAGAAATTCGTAGCTAATCCTTGCTTTGGCGACACTGAAAGTGTTACCCCTTCATTTCCTTCCCATTCCAACAATCGCAGTCCCCTTCAAACGAGATGGGGTCTGAGGGTGCTTTGACTTGATATACTCCACCATTAATTCGCGCGTCTTTTGCACCTCCTGTTCAGTCATATCGCTCATCATCCGAACCATTATCGGAAACTCCGTGATCATGCCCCCTACCAATTGATCATAGTCTTCGAATGGCATATACGTTTCCAAAGTATGCACCTCGATATCTCGAAACCCCGTGGCCTCAAGCTCACCTCGCACGCCTTCGATTGTTCTCCACGTCTCGGGCATCTTCCCCATCATTTTATCCGGTCGAACCTTCGATGGAATTGACATCAGATCCTGCCATTCGCTGCCCATCCACGAGCTGACTGAGAACACACCCCCGCCATTCTGATTTGTGAGAACGCGATGGATTTCTTTCATCGCAGTGCGCGCTTCCGGGACCATAAACAGCACGAATCCCGCATACGCATGACTGACGGACCCATCTTCAAAGGCCGAGAGATCCTTCGCATCGCAGAGCAAAGTCTCGACTTTGTCCCACAGCTTGTCTCCCTTTGCAGCCGCCTCTGTTTTTCGCTTCTGTACCTGCTCCAGCATCCCAGGACTCATATCCGAGGCGACAACGCGCGACGATGCGGGGAGCTCGGAGCCGTGAGCTTGGAGAACCGCACTTATAACCTGGCCTACTCCGCAACCAATATCCAGCACGGTGAGTGCCGATGCGATGGGACGAACCGCGTTGGTAATCTCCACCATGTTTTGAGCTGGATAGACGCCAGGACCGTCGATGGCCAATTTCGTGAACGTTTTTGCGAATTTCGACCAGTCGTCCGTGTTAGTACTTTCTAGTGATGTGCCACCCGCGGTTAGATAATTGCAAGAGGATGCGGATTTGACTTGCTTACCTATCGGTTTGGTTGACATCTTGACGGGGAAAGCTGAAGCTGGAATATTTTGTGAGAATCTCCGAGTTGATAAGCTGGCCCGAAGTTGTGAGAAACAGAGCACTTGATTTATAGAGGGACAGATTTTAAAATAGACAGGTAGATTAAGCAGACGTCCGCAGTTGTTGATCTTAGCCATCATAGCTGAAAGTTAGCGGGCAGGTCTATTTATAAGAGTTTTCGCAGCCCGGCAAGTAGATTTTAGCGTAGGAATGTAGATGAAATCCCCTACCTTAGCACAGGTAGCTCGGCGGGAGGTTCTTACCTTACTATGTACTAACCCCCAACTTGCAGGATTTACAAGTGTAGAGGTAAGAGACGTATAAGCAGTACTGCGCATAAGTGATTGGACGGATTGGGTGGGTATGCGGGGTAAAGGAGCTTAGACTAAACTAGATATCAGGGTCCCTGATATACCGGTACTTCCGGCTTACGGAGTAATATCTATTTTGGGAGGCTTCACATCGCATCCCCATATAAACATTTACAGCGTAAAGTCGATGACGCAGTGAATTAAGCTATGGTGGACCTGAACGTTTTTTTTTCGACATCCGTTCCCTAAATCACTTCCATCCACGAGTACTTACCTATAATTAGCGTCAAGAATTGCTTCCTGTACGAGCTTAAGGTACACTTACCTACTCGCCTTTATCTTAAGTTCAACAGTCCCGCTGTTTTTACTCCATATTTCTACACTCCGCGCCACTTAACAGCTCAGATCCGACAATTGCAAGGTTGCAAGGCCTTTAAAAGTGATCTTAAAGTGAGATTTCTAAGGTGGGGCGTTTCTTTTATAGGTATGCTAGGGTAAAGAGCTAGTCAGACCTTTATTATTCTATAAGTAGTTGATTTATAGTGGGACTGTCAGAATTAAAATAAAAGCGAGTAGTTATGCTAACATAGTCGATCGCTCCTTCCCTTCGTTCTTTACTCACTTGGCTAATACCGGTAGCTATGGATATTCGGGCAAAGCGAATATTGTATGCCCGACTACGAGCAAAACGAGCAAGAAGGATGGTCCGAGACCGAGTATTATATCAGTCTTATAGCACGGCTCGTATAAGTCCTCAGCCCCAAATCCGCTCCTTAGCGCCCGGATGCGGAAAGGAAACCGAGATATAGTTGATAAAGTACCACACGTGACGTCTCGCCGCCAGTGCGATTGTTGGAAGATATGACTGTAGTGGTTTATTTGTCGTATGTGGTTACGTAGCTACAGCTGCAGAGTTTTATAGTGCCCGCTGACTAGACAATACTAAAGTCCAACAGCGAGGAATACTATAGTGGTAGCACGTGATTGATATCCCCTCTCCCCCTTTTAAAGTCTTGACATATAGTACGGTATTATGAGGTAACAAGCAATCCGAGACATCTTTATGATTTTCGTCAAATTCATGGACACCGTACAGAAAAAGAAAGTGCTGGCTTAATTACCTAGAAAGCCTATAGGATCGAGATCATCTGCGGGATTTCCTCTATCGGTTAGTGAAAAACAGTAGCAGGAGGTTGATCTAGAGGGGTTTGGAGAACTGATGAATCAACGATCTTGCAACACTCATTCATATCCAGAATTTGTTTCCAGAAGGTTACTGCTCTAAAGCCACAAAACAACCAGCATCGTCTCGCTCGCAACTCATCCCTGCCGTCCAAGTTCAACCCCACGTCTTTCCTCACCCTGTCTAATTTCTCTACTAGTCAAACCCTTTTTCTTTTTTCTGATGCGAATTTCCTCAAACGAAGTGGTGTAATACTTCGTCCAAGACCACTCGGATCAAAATCAGATAGAGTGCTCTCATCGGCCATTCTCTGCGACTCGCGTGCTATCAATGCTATAGCCCGCTGCCCATCTTCGCTCATGTTGGGGCCTTTCTGGCTCAACTTGGTAAATAGTTGTGGCACTGGGAAGAAGGGTGGGTTAGCATTTTCTCTTTCTAGGAGTAGCTTACAGATTCATATCAGCGGGTCCAAGGCCATGAGATATTCCTGGGAGCACTTCCAGTAGCTCGACGGGACTCTCAAATTAGACCAAGGAAGAGAGGAGTTTAAGCGGACTCGACTTATCTTCCTTCCTGCAAAATTATTGACTGCAGAGCGTAAGAGGACAGGCTTGGGTGTTCGCTCGTCATAAACGCTCCATCCCTTCTCGCCTCCCCAATATTCTCTGCCCTCAATTTCTCTGTGATACTTCACTCATGCGTGTATCAAGAGATTTGCGGTGCTTCCGCTCTGAGTCCCGTATGGTGAGTTCCATAAACTGCATGTCGATTGTGCACTGAAGACGTATTTGGTAGCAAGTGTAGAAGGCAGCCGCGTCGCTTCGTACATCAAAAACATCTTTGGGACATTCTTGTCTTCAAGGATCTCGCGTAGAATGCGACCATTCGAACAGGGCCTCGTGTATCGAAAGCTTTGCTCCGCAGCATGGTGATGTCCAAGACCCAAATATTGTCCGGGGAAGCAATCATGACTTGAAAGATAGAGAACGTGCCACCACGGCTCAGACCGTTGCCTTCAGTCGCAGAGTTCGAAGTCCCGTGCTTGGACGGTCCGTATGATTGCCATGAATCTTGCCATGTTCTCGTCTCTACCAACGTGGTTTTATCTGGAATTTCTCTATAGTCTCAGTATTCCTTGGACTGGAGTGTAGTATTGCTCGACATGATATTTGCATAGGTATTGCCTTGCGAATACAACACTTGGGTTCTATCAACTATGTGTACTCAGGGTATTCATCTTTCAACAGCTGCGCCTGAATAGGGAAATTCTCGTTCGTAAGCCCATAAATGTCTGCGATGATATCTGACTGCAACGAGCCTAAGTCGCGTTTGAAAGTTTCTCCCTATATACCGAACTTCATCTCATGGTCATAGGCGACTTGGTGCCCAAGAAAAAAGAGAGGGGTAGCAGGAGTCGAGGGTTCTTCCGGTTCCGAAGCCCGCAAGGTAGTCTTAATGAATTCAATATAATTGATCGAGCGAAAATATTACTGTCGTTTGACGGTTTGTTATCAAAATCCGAGTAGGTCGCTCTTTGAACATCCGACGATGCTAATTGCGTCAAGCATCTTGACCGGTAGATGGGGCGAACTAGATGTAATAAATGTGATTCGGGGTAGGCATATTAATATTCCATGCATGCAGGTGTGGCATATTGCGGAATTGGAGCAGATTAAACTTCCTGCATTACAAGACTTGCGTTGATCGAGTCACCAGCTTGACTCTCTCGGGGAGGGAGTATCGGTAAGTACGGGGCTGGGAGCTACATCATAGGGTCCTGTTCGTCAGCAGTTGCCACATTTATACTTGTTCAGAAATATTTGTATTTGAACATGCTTCGGAAGGTACCAATTCGCCCCGTCCCAGCTCCTATTTTGGTGATTCGCGCGTATAAAAAGACCCGAGGAGCTCATGGCAATGGTAGAGGTGCGGTGATGCAGAGTTCCTAGGGGTCTTAATATATTTAGTACGGTATAGAAAAGTATTGAAATCGCAATAGTTGCTGCGTGTGAGAAACGCTTGGGGGTTGGGTGGGGGGGTTCATTTCGTCGTTGTATGAGCGACCGCCGAGTGAATACAATTCCCAAAGCGGCCTGTTTCCCCACCCATCCATAATATTCCACATAAACATGGCTTCGTCTTTTTCTCTCCCTGTGAAAGCACAAAATATCGCCCAAAAGATCTACATCTCGGTAGGCTTTGGAGACCGAGTCAACTCTATTGTCTGCAGGTCTTTCTTGAACTTGTTCTTCAATCTCTGACACCATTCCGCAAGATGGAAGCATATACCGGAGGAGAGAATGGCAAGGGTCCCGAGGAAGGAGGAGGATTGGACTTTCTGGATGAGCTTAGAAACGCAAAGAGAGAGGATAACCGTGTAAGTCGCTCTCCTGAAGTTGGCGCATATTCTTAAGTCCATATGATGATGTTTTGCTGATAACTCAGCGCAATCTGAACTTCCTCAAGGATATGTATTCAATAAAACCCAAGGATGGCATTCCTGAAACATTTTCCCATTTCTCTCTCGACGACGACAAATGCGAAAAAATCGACAAACGAAACCTAGCATTGTTCATTCGACTGAAGGACGAAGGAAGAAATGATCACATTCAGGGGTTTTTGAAAGACGTCATGGGTGACACCTTGAGATGGAGTGATCATGGCACCTGCAAGAAGATGATTTTATCTTATGAGTACCTCAAGACTGCGGCGGATTTCGCGTCAGAACGTGGAGATATATATCAACTGGTAGACGCCGACAACTTATCGGCAGCCCCCCTCGACTGGAGCAAACTGAGACAAGAGACCGAGCCCGTGATGCTCTGGGTACCCAGAGTCTTGCAAGTACACTGCTGGCACCCACGACCAGGCCCTTCAAACCGTCTTCCCTATCGGCTCTTGCCAGCATTCAATGGAGACGCAATCATCGGAACTTCGAATTACTGGAAAGATGATGGCAAGGAAATTGATGAACGACCAATCCCCGCTCGTAAGTAATATTTCGTCGCGTCTACAAGTCCCCCATTTACTAATATGAGGTACAGGAGAGCTCAGTCCTGGCTCCCGCGTTACATGGGTATGGGATCATGAGGATATGCTTGACTTTCTACCCCAAATTCTGAAGATGGCGAGTTCTGGTGTTGAGCTGGCTTGCGACTGTGAAGGTACAGCCAGCGGTCTATCTGGAAAAGATGGCATGAGCCACTTCACAATGACGAGCAAGACTCTGAACCATACTTGGGTCTTTCGCACACAGTGGATTCCTGGCCTGTTTGATATTCCTGGAGGAGAAGGACAAACATTGCGTTCTTTGCTAGAGTCCAAGACTATAGTTCAGGTAGGTTTATTTTCACACAAAGGGCTACTTTTCTCTTTGGGAGCCAAGAAACTGTGGGTTGTGAACGGTTTGAGTAGCCAATATGTCAACTCCCGCAACAGCTCTCAGGCTTCTTTGGCTCTCTTCAAGCACTTGACTTTTCAATCTGCTAATTCGTTGTGGTAGCTCTGGTTCGACGTTCGCAGTGACGCCAATGCTATGTTTGGCGTCCATGGAATTCGCCTTGGCAATGTGTTGGATGTGCAGCTAATGGAAGGTGCGACGAGATCTGGTCCTCGACTCCGGCTCCAGGGATTGAAACAATGCGTTAAAAATCATGGAAGGAAATTCATGACGCATGAAGAGCATCGCAACTGGCTGGCAGCCAAGGAAATGGGGCACGAGTTCTTCCGGGATAATGGGTGGCGGGTGCTGGAATGGGCAATTCTTCCAGACGAGGCGATGAGATACACAGCGGGAGACACCGTCTGTCTGTTCGGCCTCGAGCGAGTCTATGCGGGCAGAATGCCGTCAATGGCGAGCGCTCTCCAGCTAGAGAGCGCAGATACACTGATGCAAATGGTCAAAGAATCTTCCAAGGCTCGACTCATCGAGAGCATGTCTGACAGGTTCGATGCGGACGATACGAATAGACAAGCTAAGAGGTTCCTTCCAGCACCAATTTGCGATCTACAGGAGGTCTGGCATGATGAATACAATGGACAATTCTGGATTCCCACTGAAGAGTGGGAGGAAGAGGTCCGGAAGGCCTCCGAAGCCGACTGGCGCATCATGCAGCTCAAGGAGAAGGATTTGGAGCGTAGGAAGAAGAAGAGTGTAAAGCTGCTGAAGTACAAGTTGAAGAAGAAGCGTCTCCGTAGAAGAGGTTCCACTCCAAGGACAAAGAACGGGGTAACGAATTCTGCTTTTCCTCGGCGCGCATGGAAGGACAAGAAAGCAACGCCTAGCTGGCGACACGTCTCGAAGTAGCAGAAAAATAGCTGCTAAAAGGACCCGAGCAACTGAGCGGCAACAGGAATGGCGACTGTCGGCCTTTTATGCCCTTTGAGCCACCGGGCTCTGCTGTCAACTTCACCATTTTCAGACACAACCATTAATACAACAACTCCACTGAGAATGACAAACCAAATCGGATACATGTTGACGGATTGTGTTTGTTGGGGTGACCAGATCTTCCCTGGAGTTTTGATTTGCTTTTCATTTTGATTACAGGGCGAACGACGTGGCAAGATCTTGGATATGTGGAGGGAAGCCTTTGGATTGCTCTTCTGTTTTGTTCAGCATCAGAGCATCGTAGCTGCATTTTTGATACCCCGTGAGAGACCTTCTTGGTAGAGAGATAGACAGTCAGATTTATTTGCTTTGCCTTTCATCAAACTGGAGTGCTGTGATTCGTAGACTTTGACGTCGTTGTCATGAGCGTTCAGATGTGACTGTCTTCAGTTGTGGGCGATTTAGACATGTTCTTTCCTGGTTTCATTTGTTGATGCGAGGCCATATAAACACCTCTCCCCGCATATGCCGATGCCTATCTTCTTTACTCCTGCAATATTATGCTTGATTAAATAAAGCTCTTTCAACGCAGCCGTGGTTCTCAAGATCCTCGAGCATCGTCTTTCAGAGGAGGAATACACTGAACATCAACCTGCTACGACCATGTGATACTTTGGGTTTAGAAACCGCTTCCTTTATATAATCCCGAATAATGATCGTCCAGAGCCAGCCTCCGGGCAGTCTCGGTGCGCCATTTAGACCCATTTAGATCTTAATGGAGGGCAGCTTTCCAGTAGACAATATGACTAATCGGACCTTGATAAGGAGTGAGGTTGGGTGTGATTTTCGTTACACGGCCCAATTCAATGTTTCCGCCGTATTTCTACTGTACCAAGTATAGCTCATCTAAGCAACAACAACAACCCGTTATTTTGTGTATACCGGGGAATACATCTCCAGACGATCCAGGACATCATTGATGTTGCTTATACAAAGTATAATGTCAATCACTCCTGTACAACAACTCGCCATCTACGCTTCGGCCACAACAGAAATCCATGCGCTGGACCTCCTACAACTACAAGTCCCAATGACTGCGATCGGCAATGCAAACAGCCAGACATTGGCAACAAACACGCAAGACAACGAGTACACCCCGGAGCCGTTGCAGCCGCGGCAAATGTCTGAATGGGTATCGGAAGAGTACGCGCAAAATGAGTACCGGCCCGAAACTCCCGTGATTGGCGTTCAAAAGGCTATAAAAGCTGCATCCGCAACCTTCCAAAAGGCCACCAGCACCCTCGTTCGACACAAGAACAACTTATTCGGCCCTGCGCAGGTGGAGTGGCACGGTGAAATACGCCAGGGACGGCTGAACAGCGCCAACGTTGCCCATCACCTGCAGAAGGTTCTTCGAGTAATCACGTTCGGTAGATTCGGCAATATCATTGACTATGACAGCGAAGGTATGAACGACCGAATTCCAAGTTGACTGAATGAATTCCGTCTGACCTTTTACAGAGGAACAACCGAGTTGGAAATTTGCGAGCCTTAACTTCAGAGGACCTGAGGCCTTCAATAACAAAAATCGGACGATCATCGACACCAACGAGAAGCTGATTCGTATATTCCTCCCGACACTCCTCAAGCTAGGTCGCAGCACTCCATGCAAACCAGTGTTAGGCTTTGACGGCGAAGGTGGCAAGACGTATGGCTGGCATGGACCCCTCACGATTCTGCAAATACGCCATTTCAAGCTTAAGCATACCTTCCTATTCGATGTCAAGAAGCTTGGCGCTGGGATGTTTGACGTGGTTGGCGAGAAGGGACAGTCCATTCGAGGTGTTCTAGAATCCGAAGAGCACCATAAAGTCTGGTGGGATCTCCGGCAAGATCAAGCTGTTCTGAAGGGACAGTTTGACATCACCATGGCCAATGTGACAGATCTGCAGCTTGTCGAATGCGCCGTCAGACCTCGATATAGGGAGAATGTTTACGGCCTCAATTCCACCATTAGGGGTTGGGCCCTTGAAATCATGACTTCCAGCGAACAAGAGCGGTTCGAGCGGAAAACCCGACAAGCGCAAAGGTTCAAGAATGATCACGGCTTTCAAGCTTTGGAGCGGGACGAGATCGCGGACATCATGTGGGAATACGCGGCTGCGGATGTTCATTATATGGACGGTCTCTGCAATCTTTTCATGCCACGAATGACAACGCTAATGAAGCATCTCGTGAGTGTTGAAACAAACAATCGTCTGCAGCAGAGCCTGTCTCCGGATATGCCTGGAGGCACTAACATCGCCCCGGCATCGTTTCAGCAGATTCCTGTTCGACGAGTCTTCAGTGACGAGGATATTTGGGCTCTACCCCCAGACCAGCGGCTGGGTCCACGAACTTGGCGAGGTGTGAAGAGAGTGATGCCTTGGGTAAAGTCTGCGGAGTGATTGTAGGTATACTCAGAGCTCGTATGATGAGCCAGAGTGTAAGCATTCTTGGAAAATATCGTGTAGTGGGCAACCACTTCCACCCAGGGAATTAATAGATACAAAGAAGCTAGTTCCTCAAGTTCATTGTGTGAAATGTGAAATGACGAACCTTTCATATATACTAAACCTTCTTTCATTTCGTATATAATCCCAGTTGAATACCAAAAATACTAGCACATTCACTTGATAGGGGGTACGCTGACCCGCCGACCATCACGAAGCCTTATTTCGTCAACATCTGTTTTCCCGCAAAACAGCTGCACATCAATACCATGCATCGGAAAATCCCAAACAACTTTTAGGCTTATTCTTTCGCGTATCGTTTTCGGCGTCTTCTGTTAATCATTGCAGTGATGTTGCAACAAGGCTCTCGCCGGTTGGCGACCTCCAAAATTTCGTCTTTCCAACGACCTCAGAGATCACCAATGAGGTGTGTGCATCGATGGTGAACGTTCGTATGGCGAGGTCTACGACTCTAGTCCCCACGAATACATCGAGGTCAACAACTTCTGAGCAGCATGACGAGAGCGTAACGTCTAAGGATACCATGCGAGGCATGGTTGGCCCTGAACCCATCCCCATAGCCAATGAATCGCCCTCGATCCGATGACAACCACAGGTTTATCCCAGAGCTACCAAGAAACTTATATACCATTATTCACCGAGATCCCTCCAAAGTAGGAATACAGTGCTAGCGACATCCGCGCTATGATCACATTAGGCAACCAGGAATGTGGCGTCTGGAAGGACTATAGATATTGCGTGGTCCCGGGAACAAGGAGAACAAATCTTCTCAACTTTGCCATCCAACTGCTGGCATGTATCTGTCCGGCATTGACAGACAGACAACCCAGCGCTTCACAAGGGATATGGGAGCGCTGTCTCTATGTTCAGCGCGAGCATTGATGCCGTCGATTCCCTAAGAAAGCTTCGTCGGAACTTGGATGGCGGTGAAAATACTGCCGACAGCAACATCAAGAATGCCAGCGGGACCTCCGGTGAGTTGCGACAAATCCCTCTACCGCTTATGAAAATCTAACAATTTCTTGTGCAGAGAAATCCGTGGATGACGAAGAAGTCGACACCCCGGGTGGAACTGCACGACTGTTCAACACACCAAAGCTTAACTGGTGGAGACCCTGCCCGCTCTCGAAGCCCTCGACAAAAATGTTCGAATCCAACTTGGGCACGAAGAAGCGACCGGAGTTTGCATGGGCCTCTGATGGCAAGAACCTTGGCCGGGATAGCAGCCTGACCTTGCTCCAGCTCTTCGTCCGGTCCACACGCCACACATACGTCTTTGATGTCAAAGTCCTCGGAGATATATTCTGTTCGAAACGCAAGGTAGTGTGCCAAAGTTTGAAAAAGCTGCTCGAGTGTAAGGACTGTCATCAGATAGGCTGGGCCTGTACCATGACCAAGATGGTCTCTGGGCACACTTCAAGAGCATGCTTGGCTGGTTCACGGACCTACAGCTCGTAGAGTATGTAGCCTGTGCACTCCGTTTCAGACTGAAAAGCTTGGCCGATGTCAAGGGAAAAGTCGCAGATGCTTGGGCACCTGATCATGAATTGAAGATTGGGTCGATACAAACTTTGAAGCAAAAGCCTACTTCAGAGAAGAAAATTACGAGCAGTTTGAGACCCGAGCAATTTCGTTTCTCAGCCTAAACTACGCCGCGGTCGTTGTGTTGTATATGACAGATTTGTGGGACTACCAGTGGAACAAACTGTGCCTCAAGTGTAACGATTCATCCCAGGAAGAAAGGGATCTGGTGTGAGCGGAGACTAACATTCGACTCGTGGAGAGCATGTCGGCGAATAAACCTAAATGGTCGAACATTGCGCCACAATCTATCATGGAATTGCCTTTCCCAGCTTTCACTATGCCCGCGGATATCGAGCCCATGCCTGCGGGTTATGTTCCAGTTGTCAATTCTTGGGCTGGTATATCGCAGAAAGAATTGGATTGGAAGGCGAGGGCAATAAAGAGTAATATCAACTGGCTTCTGAAGCAGCAAAAGATGCGAGATGCACACGCGGGAGGAGAACCAGCAAGAGAAAAACCAGTGGAAATGGAGAAAAGCAACCAAAGAAGTGTGGTCTCCGGATATTCCTCGCTGGCCTGTGTGGGACGGTTGATTGAGTTTTCTGACGCGGTTGGATATGTACCGGGCAAGTGGTAAGTAATTATAAATCCAATTTTGACCCGGGGCCCCTTTTTGGTTGTGATTTCGTCAGGTGTTCTCATCTGTATGAGCCGTATGGGGTGACAGGTGGGTCGCGACCGCTGCGAAATTTCCTTGGATCATGCTGCCTTCCTTCTCCTATTGCGATACATATATAATTCAGCGAAGTCGTCTTTGTTTGGCTGAAGAATAAAAAATCCTCAACCCCGTCAGAGGACAGTGTTTGGTAGATGAAGGTTTCTGCTGAGGCGGAGCAGAAGGTGAAGTGCCTGTTCTTTCCCATTTCGAAATGTGAAGCAAATCTGCAGCGCCTATACGTGCAACTCACAGCCGATGGTAGATATGTGACAAGATGAGGCATGCCGTGTAGTTCTAATACACAATTCTACCGATCAGTTCGAATCCTGAATCGAAGCGAGAGCTTTGCCCTTCGAGAGACATTTGGAAATAGGGCTAATAGCATTCGACGTCTGAATAGGCCACTATACTGTTTTGGCTTGTTTTGTTCACCAAGTGTCTTCTGGGCTAGAGATGTCAGACATTTGGCCACAATAAAAAGACATAAGATGTACGATTCAAAGCTCAGCTTCTGTCAAACCAAGTCTAATGCCGCTAGGAAACCGTTCATAGAATGAACAGAGGTAAAGCTTTTGAGCTGCTGAAGCCTGCACCTCAAAGAAGCTGTGTTAGGTTGATCTCGGGATGCGAATCTGGTGGATGCAGTGATTATTCTATAGTAACTTTGCACGATTTGGTTGACTGGAAGACATTGCTGGCAGATAAATGCCACCAATCCCCCCTCATCATCATGCGTGGCCTGTTTCCAAAGCATTCTTCCGATGATCTTAAAAGTCAAGTAGAGGCGGGAAGACAACTCAAAACGCAATTAGCGAATACAAATGAAGAGCTCGCCGATCCAAGTTGTTCGGAACGAGGGTGGTCAGCGCCAGCATCAGACTAACTTCGAAGACTTGGTGCAAAAAGGGAATGTTTGCTTCTCCACTGACTGCCGACATATATTCCAGAAGCTAGCTTTGAAGTCACCTTTGAGCTCTCGCCAGGGCCACAACGTTAAGAGCTCCATCGTGAGTTGAGTTGAGGTAAAGCAGTACCACGATTTTCCGCCTGGCCATCTCTGGAGCCTCACCAGAGAAGTGATGGTATTCTAGAGCAAGGCATGATTCAAAATCTGCTCCGCACTTTTGTAGTATCCGGGGAGTGGACTTCACACCTCATCGTCTACTCCAGTCTCAAATTCTCAACCCCGCAGAAAACACATTCCTCTCAACCTCCATAGTCTTTATTTTGGATCTCTTAGCAGCGGCAGACCTATCCATGTCCCCTGATTCGCTACAAATTCCTTCGCGTCTTGCTTGCCTTCTCGGCACTGGACAGCTTTTTGCTCGCTTGTGCAATCTTGAAGTCGATCCCGATGCGGCTTTGTCGAAGGATAAACGGCTCCAGAGGAAGGGACGAAGCAGACGACGCAGCCGGCGAGGCAAGTTCAATTCCAGAGAATGATAACAATCGCGCCAGCAGGCAATGGAACAACAGAACTACTCTACAATGTCTGCATCTTGTCTTTCAACCCTTAAGTCGAATTTCCATATTTGGGGACGCCAGGTCATTTCCAATGATTTTAGGAGCGAGAGGGTTACTGACAGATGGAAGCTTGGCGACTGTGTGAGAATCCGAAAAGCGTCACTGGCAAAGAAGGTCAACATCAGAAGGACCTTGAGTGTCTAGGTGTCGTCCCCGGTATGGGTTGCAGGCTTCGTGACTGTTTAGAGTGGTCCTGCCAAGCGTGCGGGCCCAAAACAGAACTGTCACGATCTTCTCCAGTGACGTGGCAGAGCTCCTCCAACAACGCATCGTATCCTAGTTGGGTTCGTATGTTCCTTGCGGCTAAAGAATCCAGTAGCCGATTCTATGGTCTTGAAGAGGTTCCCTCATAACAAGACCTGTCAAGACCTGACCTGACTTGTCTCTTATGAGGGGCTGGACGTTCAATCAACTCAAGCTACAGAGCCAAGAAAGCTCTGCCTGCCATGGTCTCGAGATAGCTTTGCCCTGGGCTTCCTCGGTGCCAATGTGTGTGATGCCAATTCGCCACGCAATGCATCTGTCTCTCGCATAGAACAGGACTTGGGCATAACAAGTCGAGACCCGTCGATAAGATCATACACAGATAGTGGGAAAGTGATCTACAGCATACAGCCATGTGCCTAGTAGCTCCAGCCATTGGTAAATTCAAGCTCTTCCCCAAAATCATCATCGTCCCCAGAGTTTCTAATTGACGCCTCCTGTCCTTGTGGCGGGCTTGACATGGTTTTGAAGACCATCCGACTCAAGCTTAAGAGATGCAAGTCAGACTTGAAGTGGCCATTGGCTCGTAGTATTCGAAGACTCCCAGTTCAGTGTGTCAAAGAGACTCTGCTTGACTTGTTGGGAAATCGTGAGGCTGTCATTGACTGGTGAATTTATCGATAAAGTAAGGGCTTTATGGTGAAGGCAGACGTTACTCCATACGCCCCAGCATCTAGGAAACGTCCTTGTGATGGTGTTCGGTGATGGTTCGAAGAGGTGAAAGTCTGAGGCTGAGCCAATGGCGGATGCTCGACGTGGGGGTTCTTGGCGTGTATGGTATTCGTTCGGGGTATCAAGGATGGGGCATTGTGCGCTGCTCTGGGACGCCGTGCTCAGGTGTGCGAAATGCTGGCTTGTGCCGTTCTTACAGTTTGCCATATGGGTGTTGCGCGGGAGCTCGTAGTGGTGGCCAGGTTCTTCGAGGCTCAGGACCTTCGCAGTGTGTATGTGCACTCTAAGGCTGCGATATCGAAGATAGGTAGAGGCGAGGGTGTTCGCAAGGAGTGCGGTCGAGTCGCAAGAGTTGAGAAAGGTGAGAGACTCCTTGCTCCTAATCTAGGGTCAAGTCTGTCCCAAGGTGTCCCAATGTAAGGTGCCCGATTCAGCATCCAGCATCTACCTCTGACCAACATGCTATGTTCAGCCTGTGGTTCTGCTCGCAGGAGCGTATGTATGTAGTATCGAGAAGGGGGTTTAGCCGTTGCCATGGCAGAAGGGGGGGTGCCGTGGAAATAAGAGGAGCGGTAGTGCGGGGAGTGGATGCCATCGCTTCGACATGAGGGGGGTTTATCTGTACAGCTCAAGATCGATTTGAGTCCTGCAAGTCGTCAGCCAAAGCAGCATCTTGGGCAGTCAGGAGAGGTTGGATGACTGTCGATGATTGCGCAATGATTGCGTAGTTTTTCACCAGGATAATTCAAACCCTCTAAATATATGGCCAGATATCAAAAGGAGGGAAGGCTGACGCCGCTGTGCAAAGAGGGACAATGGGATAACAAGAAGATACTTACCACAATCTAATTGCTAGACATTTGCAGATGTAGAAGAAAAAAGAATACCACACATTATAACCCTTTCTATAGGTACTTTATCCGTGTTCCTTTTGTCCTTCCCACCTGGCCGGTGGGAGAGTGCAATACATATCGATAGTATGCATATCTCCAGCTCCACATATATGCAGTTCAACAAACGGAGAAGAATCCTGTGATAGTAACCAGACATTTGCACTCCCTTGACAAGTCAAATTAACGAACAACTTTCCACTGTAGATATATACTTTTTGTTACTTCAAAGGGACTGTTTAAGTCAGACAAAAAGACGTTACCAAGTTTCAACTATCAAGGCAGCTTTATAAAAGATAGTAAGCCACAGCAAGTTGCTGCTGCAGCAATATACAGTACTTGTCTATGTTGCAATACCATCTTTCCGTGTATAAAAACCTCAAAGACACGAAAATAGTAAGCATAAAAGTAAGCATGAAGTATCGCGTTTGGGTCTTCAAATATCTTCAAAAAGGCACTGAAGGGTATACATCAATTGGAAAGTAAGTATAGAATCGTAATCACCTTAATAAATGCTCCAATTTAGTTGTCTGTTGTTGTGATAGAGAGATAGAGAGATACCTAGGTAGATACTGTACTGAAAAGTGAAGGGACGTTGACGTTAATCTTTTTTTCTCTCCCAAGGACAGGGTTCTCTTGGCGACGCGCCAGTTAAAGTGGTTTCGCGTCTCTCCAACCCCTTCATTACTTTGAACTTTACATCGCGATAATCTTCCCCCCTCTGGTCACATATCACCTCGAAATTATTCACTCCATTCATTACCACCAGTCTCACTCCTCCCAGTCCGAACATATCAACATCCACCGCGACAATGGTCCTCAAACGAAAGCGTTCCGACTCCGAGATCTCCTCCAGCAGCTCCATGCTCTCCTCGCCCCTCTCCATCAATACCTTCATGTCAATCGACAGCGTCCACTCCCATCAACCTCAAATCCCAACACCTTCCCTCTTCTCCTCCCGTACTCGCAAACGCCACCGCGATAACCGTCCTTCAGAGGCCGATGTCCATAGTATGCGTCCCTCATTACTGTCCACTTCATCCTCATTAATCCATTCCATAGACCACACATTATCCATTCTTTTCTCTGCCCAACAGCAACAGCAGTCACCACCTCAACTACACATCTTTCCTCCATTCCCACAACAAGCCCCGGTGGCGTGTCTCCCTGCTCAGCAGTCGAGCTTGCATTCGTTCTGGACACTCCCTTCCAGTCGACAATCGTTTTCTTCGACTGATTCATCGGATACTTTGATTTCCCCAATGACGATACCGACTGCCGATTCATTCTTTCGCCCGATCAATTGTGAGGACTGCGATGCATCACTCAACCCGGAAAATAATGGGGAAGCGATGGATGTGGATGTCATGTTGGATGTCAATATAGCGGAAGGGCCGAATCACGCATGCACAGGTTGTGGAAAACAAGTTTGCCATGGATGCGCGGTTAGTAATTTGGGCGCAGATAGGAAGTGCTTGATGTGTGCTGGGAAAAAGAAATGGGTTGGGGGTCTGGGATGGATGAGGATGGATTGATACCCCGGTTTTTGTATTAGGACGACCATTTGTTGTTCAGTGGAGGATTTTCTTTACTGTTATATCATACCCGGCGTTGGGAGGGACTGTCTGGATACCAATATTCGCAATTTTGTACGGATAAATAACGAAAGCATGACGATTGGTCACGGCACGACTTGCAAGATTTCTGGAAATGTCAAAGGTACAGACTAGATAGTTCTAGTTCGTGGCTGTTCTGAGGATTCTTCTAAATGTATGAGGCTAGGTGCTTTGTAGGTGAAGGAAACGGTTCATTTGTTCTTCGAATTCGTTAATTACTCGTTGCAATTTTCCCGACCTTCAAAAACACTCCAAGCAGACTGTCTAAAGTGAGTTACATCTATCTAATTTGCAAGGGGAAAATGTGTCGCAATGTACTGAAACGCGCCTTTTTGCCTTGGCGGTATTCACTCCTCCAATCGCATGTGGGACATCGGAATCCTTGCGAATGCGGCCGAAGCAACCCTACGACCTCAATATTTCACATGTACAATACAAATATACCTAAAGCCTTTACACAAAGGAGGGTGAAGCAGGTATTTCCCCATCATTGACAGCATGGAACTATCAGATATCTTTCCCTACAGAAAGGACCCCTCCTATAGTTTTGCGCCACCAGGAGCGGTGACTGAATATGAAGCTTCCACGAGTTGTTCATACTTGGAATTGCTACAGCACGTGGGCGGTAGTGCTGATTTCGAGACAACTTGCCATGAGGGTTCTTTGGATGAAACGAACCTGGCTTCTTGGCTTGACAAGGTACATCTTCCACGTTGCGGTCCTTCATTCTTGTTGACACGCCTAGGATGTTACTCAGCCTTGTCCTGTGAATGAGAATGGGAGTGAAAGTGCTGCCTCAACCTCGAGACTATTTGTTGGTGGTTTAAGATTGATGCATGTGGAGCTCCCCATTCACAAAATATTCAGCTGACATGAACGAGGATTGGAGTCTGCAACTTCAACCGCGCAGAAAGCCGCCGCGCAGTACCCTTCAGCCAAGAAGCATTCAAGCTCGTCGAGCAGCATCTCGGGTTACCCGAAGAGTTCAAGCACTCCTTGATCGGAACCACTTCCCGGGCTTTCAAATTCTCATGTCCGAAAAACAGCGGCACCTTGTATTTCAAACCTACAGCCTGTATGATTTTCAACCTCACATATCTAACCACCTTTCTGATATATCGGCATAGGTTTTGTATTCCGCTTCGGCGTCTTCCGCCCCTCATACTACCAACTAGCACTAAGCCACGATCCCCTCACGAACCTAACCCACGGCCTCCTCCTCTCCAAAACAGCAGATCACGATTTCCCCCTCCTGATCCAAACCCTAAAACAACACCAAACTCACTGCAGCCACCCTTTCTTAACCGCTGCCCTACTCGCCAAAATTGTTATCGCAGCCACAGCAAACCGGATTCAAGCCGTAGATAGAAGTTTGAATGAGCTTGAGGAGAATGCAGGCCAGCATGAGTATATTAATATCCCGATGAGGAACCCGCTGGAGATGGACTTCATGGCCGCGACGAGACGGCTGAACTTTGTGGGGAGGACGTTGGGGGTTGAGAGAATGAGGACTGGGACTATGATTTTGGCCCTTGAAGTTATAGGAAAGGAGGTTGGTAGACTTAGAAAGCTGACTTCGAATTCAACTTGCGATGAAAAGAATGGTTCAGAAACCTACGAAGATGCAACGAAAATGGTCGACGACCTCATCACTTGCCACATGAACGAATGCCAAAACCTCGCACTGAGAGCAGAATACGAAGAGAAACGAACGCAGACACAACTAGCTGTGGTAAGTTCCTCCACGCCCTCCTCCCTATATCCCCGCTAATTCATATTACAGGTCTACCAATTCATGACCCAAAAAGAAGCAATAGTAAACTCCAAAATCGCATATACATCCACCATGATCGCAACCGAGTCCAAGAAAGACAGCTCGGCGATGAAAGCAATCGCAGTACTAACCATGATTTTTCTCCCCGGCACATTCATTGCCGTAAGCCCCTACGCTCCCCTTTCCCTGCTCTACCCATGCATACATAATCCTGATAAAAATTCTCACAACAGACAATATTCGCAATGCCCCTCTTCAACTGGGATGATAACGGCCATCACTTATTCAATGACAACTTCAAATATTATTGGGCCATTGCTATTCCTTTAACGTTGTTTGTCCTATTTCTCTGGGGCTTATCGGTGTGGTTACCGTGGAAAGTGTGGGTGGCGGGTTGGATGCCGAAGAGGCTTGTGACTAAGCATGCTGAGGTTGGGCTTGAGGAGAAGAGAGATTGGATTACTTGGCCTGTGCCAACTACCAACTGAAGGTGGGGCTCTTAGATTATGCATTTACCGCGTGTCTTGATAGGAAAATCCACACATGCAGTTTATCAAGTACACTAGTCACGTGTAAATCTCTGACTCTCTACCCATGGGCTCATCCTCAATTATTCATACAGCTTAGATCAACAACCTTCCACCATCTAACCTTCTATCTGAAGGTACTCTAATCAAATTCAACTAATCCCTACCTTCCCAAACAACCAAATCTCCATTCCCGCTGATCACGTGCCACTTCCCCCTTTGCCAACAAAATGGAATCCACATCCCTTTACCTTCTACCCAACAACAACTAAAATGTAAGTTTCCTTCTTGCTATCAACCATCATACGTGTGCATATCAAGGCTCAACCACCGACAACCATACTTCCTCCTCTATTCCTAAATTTACCACCCTCAAACTCCTACCGCACCACCACCCAAAGCTTAACGACCGAACATCTCCACCAGTGACAGTATCCACATTCATTCGTTCATTCACTAGACAAAACCCCCATTCCACATACATGCACACACATATTCAGGCAAGCTTTCACTTACTCACTCAGTCAACCCACTACACATACCGTATTTACTCCACCTTTCATCTAGTCTAACAAAAATAGCGTAAACCGCGGCAGGATTAGCAGCTATACTTCATCAGCTTCTGGGTCTCTTTACGGGTATAGGGAGAGGAGAGATGAGAAAAATCAGGGGCGTGATATTTAGAGTAGTCTTTTTAGGGGTGTGTTTTGATTTGGGAGGGATGATATGGCTTGGGGGTTGCGGGAGAGGTGGAATGGGGGGAGTGGTGGGAATGGTAGAGTCCAAGTTGTCCTATTCCTCTGATCTACTTGGATATATCTTGGAGTTTTGTTATTGCCAGAAAGCATCCTGTTAATATATATTAAGTGGGGCGTGCAAAGTATCAGGGTGTGCCTTTTGCAGTTCACTACTATAACTGCACTCTTAGAGTCTTCTATTCTATCTCTATTTCCTACACTTACACATCTATAACAAAAATTCCCCACTATCTCAGGAACTCCAGAGTTTAGGCACGAGTAATCTACTATTTAACAAACGGGCCTTACTTCGTTGTTAATCCCTGATTACAAATTAAGAGAAACTATTGTGGTACTTAATCATGTATGCTAGTTGCAACAGTTCACTAATTAATCTCTTTGAATATGCAAACTGTGAGAGTTTTAGGGATATTAAGAGGCTAATCACCTATCCGAGACTTGCTTACCCTCCTTCGAGCTTCCCTGTTTTGATATTATACTGCCTTGGCCGCTGTTATCCACTTAAAAATATAGCCAAGCAAGTTACTACTATTTACCTTCTATATTATATTCTTTAACTTCATAGTTTTATTGCAGTACACACGAGTTTATTAGTTTTCCGTGTTTTTGACGACAAAGCATCTCATAACAGCCATCCGGGCTTTATGCTAGTGAATAAATCATTAGATACAAGGTTGAGACTCCCTATTGAATTTCCGCATCTTCTATTTTTCTACATGTAATCGTTATATGTTCCGTCTTAGTGGACGTCCACCATCATGGACTTTAGGATCTATGCCGGAGCAGCAACAGTAAATTTGGAATCCGGCAAAATATGGAGGACTGCAGGTGGCAAGATCCACAAGCAAGACCTACCGCAACGGAAGGTGACAATGCAACAGGAAAATCAATCGCGTTCTTGCCGACATCTTAGATCATTTTTCATCCGAAGTTTAAGGGGTTGACTTGATATAAGCAGCATGCATTATATATCACAAAGGAAAGGAAAGAAACGCTGTCGAGAGTTGGGGGGTTTTTTTTGAAGAGGCATTAGTGAGGTGTATTGCATTGTATTGCCAAGTTACTATCCCAATCCGCTTTAAATAACAAACATCTGACGATGATGTTTTGCTAAGATTCCAAAAGAAAAAGCTTCCAGTCTCCACAATGAATGTCAAAGTTTACTACGACCAGTGACCAAACATTCAAAGCCTACAAGTAATGCTGGATCCCAGGGAAATTGCTTGCGAGAGTCAGAGTGAAGAAGTGAAGACAATCTATAACAAAACGATATTAGTATCTCACTCGCATTGAATAACGTACAGAAACGTGTTGCCACATACCTTGGCTTGCGGCTTGCGACATACGACTTAAGTGCGTGGTGGTGGGGGACCCGTGCCATGAGGAGGATGACCGCCAACGCAGATTCCGCCCTCAGTAGTGCAGATGTTCTCGATGTCGCGAGCGGCAACTGCGTAGATGATTTTAGACGGGGACGGGAGCAAAGGGAGGGATAGCGGAAATCGTAAGAGTGAACTTACCTTCAGCAGCTGCGGAACGCTCAGCGACTTTCTTCCATGGGCCGAAGGTTGGGAACCAGCCACGTCCGCCGCCGGACTTGTTTGGGATGGCTGCGGTGGCGGCGAGGGAGATGCAGGTGAGGAAAGCGGGGATGAGGAGGGTGAGCTTCATGATGGGCGAGTGTGTGGGGTGGGTGCAATGACTTGAGGTGTTTGGATTTGGATTTGGGTTTGCGTAGGTTGAGTGGTGGGTTGGTTTGTTGGAAAGGGGAGAAATGTGGGGGGGGAGTGAGAGGGGAAATGGAGGCCTCTTTATAGATCTCAGGAAGGGAGGTCTTGGTGTGGTCTAGTCTGTTTACGACGCTTGAGGGTATTTGGTATTCTGTGAATTGGACCTTGGCTGCTGTGAATGGGTGGCTAATAAAGGTGGTACGGTGGAAGAGTATTATTAGCAATTTCAAATATATTCACATTCGTAGTTAATACTTCCCATAAACCTGATACTAGAATGATGAACTCGCTGATTAAGTTGAAGAATACAGTGTTATATATTACGTTCTAGTTTCTTAGACTTGTTGTTTCTAATACTACAAGCATTGTCGGCTCGGAAATCCCACATCAAGTATTCCTGAAAGTGCGTGTATTTGATTCTCAATGAATAGGGAATTCACCTAGCTATTTGCTGGCTATCAGTTTTTAAAGGATTTCAGCGTATTCACTGTTACCATCATCCACTTAAGTCCAAAACCACGCTAAAGTCTATATATGAAATATGCCTAGAAATTGCCTAAGTTACGAAAGAGATAGCCGCGAATAAGCCTGTCAGAAGGCTTTACTGTGAGTGGTCTAGAACTGGTCCCTAGCACCTATATTACGAAGGCGAAACATTGCAAATGCATGTGAAAAGCAGAAGATGCGGGATTCTGAGGATAATGAGGTTTAATTGCATTTGTTCATTCACCAAAGCATAGACTGGTATCATAACCTGGTTTGCTGTCGAGTCTAAATACATAGATCGTGTTTCCATAATTAAAATATTTGATGGGATGTTTAGACACGGGAACAAGTACTTGTTCTCTCTTTTGTTTAACCTTCCAGAAATGAT
Organism: Lachnellula cervina; assembly: GCA_007825325.1. Taxonomy (NCBI): domain Eukaryota; kingdom Fungi; phylum Ascomycota; class Leotiomycetes; order Helotiales; family Lachnaceae; genus Lachnellula; species Lachnellula cervina. The sequence goes on along the minus strand of QGMG01000027.1, from coordinate 22,145 downwards.
ATTAAAATGTATTCCTTGATCCTTGGTTGGATGGGCAGAGCAGCCCTAGTTGGAAGACCCCAAAAATAAGAGAAGGATACTGAATGAGATTTTAGTCATCTCTAAGAGTCAAGCAATAGCTGACTCTTAGATTTAGTAATATGTATTGCATTTCATATTTTTAATCAAGAAAGAAGAAAGAAAAAGAGAAGCGGCCCACTACATAAGCGATAGCTCGGGGTAAACAGTAAAGTACTACTTACATAATGATTAATAAGTGGAAACTGGCTTCGAAAGTGTAGTTGAAGGTCATGGTGCTGCTTTTCTCCGTGGGAAAGGGGTGACTTACAGGTATAAGGGACACATCTCTTAGATATACTACCGCGACACTAATTATTGATTACACACTTAATATCACTTATCCGAATCGGGCGCAGCTTCCCCCTGGCAGTCTCTGGTCTGATGGGTATAAACCACAAGCGATGTGTGACTTTTTCTATATCAAAACGCAAAAGAGTGTAAATCACTGCTAGCTCGACTTGCGCCTATATTAGGGACGGCCCTTACCAATCTAAATCCCCCGATATTAAGCAATGTAATAGCGGTATGCGTGACCTCTTTTCCTACATACTCTTATTTGGCATCTTCGGGCTAATTTGTTGATTCTCGCGACTACACTTTCTAGGTTCTAAATCTCGGTATTCGTCGCCGGTTCTTAGCTAGGTATATTCAAAGAAACTATGCAACATCAAACTAATTAATAAAATCCATGGACTTAAGATTCATCTTGAAGTCTGAAAAGACTCTACAGTATAAGCACACTAGGAGTCTGAGACTCCTTCGCCAATAAACTCCAGTGCATTTTATCACCGACCCTCGTCTAGCGCTCTATCTCCTACTCTTCTTTCTGCTGTCTTTCCACCTCCATCTATCTAATAACTCCAGCGACCATAGAGCTCTTTTGCCCCACCTAAGAACACAATGAAGTGACCTCGATTTGGCTAGAAGTATATACAATGCCACACCTTACTATCAAAAACTAGGCCAATTCTATAAACTTCATCGAAAAGTCGTTGTACGGAGGTACAGCGGTGAAGTATTTGCACAAAGCTAAACGTACTAAAAAAATATACCCTTGCATAGTCTATACTTATAGCCTGTTTAGGCACGCACCGTCTATATAAAGTCATATAGAAACAAATAGAATACCTAGGTAGGCTAAGACACAGATCGCTACAGGGGGGTATTTTTTAGCTTTGTGCGAATACTTCACCGCTGTACCTCCGTATATACGACAACTTCGCGTATGCTTCACATTAGCTCGTTTGGAGCCTAAATAGGGAAAGCCTTTATTTTAAATAGGGGTAAATAGGGGTTTTATCGCCTGATTATCTATTAGATCCACTCTACATGCTCATTTTACCAAAACAGCTCCAAAGATACTGCTAAGAGAATATAAAACGCATTGCTAAATCAGGTATAATGCTAAGCTACTGCAAGTCAGAGGGTGTTAGGAAGTTGTGGGGCAAAAGAGCTCTAATATAATATTATAAATCCACTTGTTGCTCCTCCTCCTCCCTGTAAATATGGCTCCGCGTAAGTGAACCTAACTAGGCCTCGTCTTTTTTGGTGACTAATACGGTAATAAACGGCTTCACAAGATCCTGCTCGTAGCGGAATGCCCTTTACAGTAGTACTATCGCGATATTAAGTTTAAAAGGATGGTCCGCATATAGTATACAGGGATACGCCGTTGGAATCGGTAAATTAGAACAAGCGTTTCCTCATTAAAACACTTTGATAAAAGCCACATTTATGCCGCTCCTGAATCCTGCATTATTTGGTAAGCCCCAAATTGCTTGGTATATATAGTATAATAACTGCCTTCGGTTTTTCTTTACCGGAAACTTACCTGGTCACGTCTTGTATACCACCTCTTAGACGATTCCTCTTCTTTTACCCAATGCCCTAGCATCTTTCTACAACTGCACTTTCGTCCCTTAAGCTACTCTTTGACTATGAAGCTACCGACTAGCACCCTCGCCGTTATTTTAGCCTCTTTCTCCCAGGCCTATGCATACGTTCTAGATCCTTCATGTGCCGCGTATAAAGATGTGGTGGTTTCAGGCATGAAGGGAGCATTTGACCTTGCTCAAGCGGGGGCAGATACTTTCAATACTCTTGCTTCAAACGCAGGTAGCGGAGCCAAACGGGAGGCCCAAAAAGACCTTATCAATTTTATATTCGCTGAAGCACTAACAAATGGTAATATTGATGTGACTAATTCTGGGGTAAGCAAGCTTTTAACTACAGCTATTTTTCTAAAAAAAAAAATATATACTAATAATACGGTGTAGTGGATAACTGCTAGAAGCAAATTTAACTCGGTCTTGAAATACAATACTAACAATGGTGAACCTGATGCAACAAATTATCCACATAACGGAGTTGGATTGAATGGATGGGACTATTTATCTTTGGGCCCCGATGAGCTCATTATCTATTGCGACTATCAACGCTTTGTCGAGGGCGCCGACTGCAATGGAAGGGCTTCACCTGATCTCGTCTGCGATTCCAGTGTAATGGTTGCCTCCCCCCTGGACGCAGGTTACTATACCTGCAAAAACTCGTTCCCCAGTGAGGCACAAGCTTGGGTACTAGCCCCAACTGGTCTGGGAATCGCTAGGGCTTCCACATTACAGCTGTGCCCTGGATTTCTATCCGAGATGAAGATAACTGAGGCTTTTCTCACGGCAGAGCAAGGTTTCGCTCCTAGCCTGGCCGTAAATATGGCAAAGTACAGCCCTCGCAAACCAGGGACGGCCGGATATACTGCTATGGATTACTTGACGGGTTTTGATACTAGCTTGTTGCATACAATGACACATGCCGTTCCGATTGTGGCAGCCGTTAACGTTGACAATGAAAATTCGTTTTTATGGAATAATGTCCGTCGGTTAAGCAGCACGCGCAACGCAGATAATTATGCCTACTTTGGTCTTGGCAGCAGAATGATCTCTCCAAATAATGGCGCGCAAGCTCAACGACCAATGAGTGATGGATCAGTACAAATCCTCGCTGCGGCTGGCGGCTCGAAAAGAGATCATTCACATGGCTTTGAACCCCGGGTGATAGACTCGACTACTACCACCTCAACTTCCTCCGGTAGCTCAACTCAGCCAAGTCAATCTTGCTCCAAGCCGCAGACAGTAAGCTCATGTGAGCTCTCATATTCGATCTTCACCCCTACTGGTGCAAGCACGGCAAAGCTATCTACCATCACGCGCTCTTGCTCAACTACAACTACCTGCTTAGCTTCGCGATCCTCAACGGCAAGCGCTGTAGATGTTACAGCAACACCTATTTATGATGTTGATAGGGATGCATCATGGTATACCATAAAGCAGAGTGTTCTCTCGGAGGTAAAAGCTGATAGTACCATCTCTCACATCACTTGGTCCTCTGAAAGTAGCCTCACATCTATACCTACGACGTTAATATCAGCAACGTCGACAGCCAATCCCTGTGATTAGGGGGCCGTAGTGGAATGGCATAGGACGCGAATATTTTGATCGTAATATGGCGTAAGATCTACCCTCCCCACCCCCATCAGAAATCTTACCTTCCGAGTAATATAATACTAATTACCAGCGCCAGTAGATGCTTCCTCCCCTCTGCGCATAAGACAGTTTTTAGGCCCACTTTACCGCGGATGGGGGTCAAAAAAGACGCAAGTTGAGGTACGTGACAACTCGTTTCCCTCCGTCATTATGCGAGCGAGATGTTAATATCATTCTGGTATAGATGCCCGTCACTTCACTCTGCCTCTCGCAAGCAATTATTGGAAATCCGCTTCTAGTCTCTGGTCGTACGAACAAGCGTTGACATTTACTATAAAAACAAATCTGATTGGGATGGTGATGGTGAAACGGCAATGCAGTAAACAACTTTTCAAACAAAATAAAATCAACTCTTCATAGCGTTTCTTTGTGATATCAAATGCATATTACTTATATTAAGTACATTCCTCAAATGCTTAATCAATGATCCAAAAGCTGACAAGAACTTGATTAGATATCATCTTCTAGCAATTCCTTTTTTCCCCCTTGCTCCTTGATGTCTCATGATTCATAGAGTCAAAGAATAATTCTCAGAAGAGAGGTGCTAATGGCGGTAAAATTCGTTCGGCCAATTTCTTCATAAAAGACAGAAAGGGGGTTAAGCGAAGGTTTCGCGTGACTTCCTGCCCGTATGGAGGCGGAGTGCCAAAAGCGAGGAGAATCTGCACAGTACAGGCTAAAATGTACTCTCCAGTACCTACAAGTGAGAATATGTACCCCTTATTAACTTCGAACATCAGGTTCAGCACTGGGTCTTGGGCAATCTTGAGTTTTATTGCCATAAGCGATATACCAGGATCCCAATCTATTGCTAGCCCTTCCCTGGTTATTTGTTTAGTACAGAGTAATAATGATGCCAATCCCCATCAAAAAGGCGGCGCACTCGCACTTCTCGAACCAGAACGTCTCCTCACCATTTCCTGCACCTCCTTCAATACCCTATCCATCTCTGGCATCAGCTCTGGAACCCGAAACGGCTTTACGACAGCACTATCCATACCCGCCTCCTTCGCAATCCTAATCTGCTCGCTGCGTGCATTCGCGGTAACAGCGATCACAGGAATATGCCCCATCACATGCCCCGTTCTCTGTAACTCCCTGATCTTCTTCACACAGGCGAGTCCGTCCATGACGGGCATCTCTACGTCCATGAGAACAATGTCAAGAGGAACGGTGTTGGGAGGAAAGAAATGGGTTGTTCTAAGGAATGCCAGAGCTTGACGGCCATGGTCCGCAACGCTCACAACGTAGCCTGCGCTACGCAGTTGTTTGGAAAGGACTTTCTGATTCACGAGATTGTCTTCAACAATCAGGACATGCATCGAGCCGAACGTCTTCTTTTTCTCATCGGGATTTGCTGGAAGGGACAGGTCCGTTCCAATCCGTTCCAATCTCGCGGGCGTGAGGATAGAAGTATGGGAGTGCGAGGCGACCTCTGGCAATGCTGGACCGTTATGCTGAGTAGGGCAACAGCGAGTTCGTACGTAGAAAGCAAATGTACTTCCGACACCTGCTTGAGATGCTACTCCTATTTGCCCGCCTTGAATTTCTGTCAATTGGCGGGAGACAAAAAGGCCAAGGCCACTGCCGCCGTATTCCACGTGTGTTCGTGGTGTAGTCTGTGAGAAGCGCTTGAATAGAAGGTCGCGCTCCATTTCGTCTAAACCTATGCCTGAATCATTGACAGCGATGGAGAGGTAGACAACTTCATCTGAGCGGTAGTCGGCAGTCTGATCTTTGTATGCCGCGTTTCGCGGGAGATACTGGATACCATTAACCCCTTTTGGTCGCTCGAGGGAAGCTCCCAAATATACAGCTATCTTCCTTCTGATTTCGGTCTGCGTAAATTTAATAGCATTGGTCATCAAATTTATCAAGATTTGAAGTAATCTACTCGGATCGACGTGTACCCAATCGACCGATGTCTTCCGGTAGGAAGGCTCAATATGGAATCGAAGCTCCATCCGACTTTTCTGCAATTCGCCGTCAAACATCTTGAGCGCACTCTTGATTATAGCAATCGGTTGAGCTTTGACGGGGGCGATAGAAAGAAGATCGGAATCCAGTTTCGAGGCAGTCAAAACATCGTCCACTATCCGCTTTTGATGTTGGGCGCATAGTTGAATTGTTTGCGCCGCATCAGCGTACTCATTCAATATCTCTCTAGGTAGTAAGACATCCTTGGAGTTTCCTTCGAATGCTAAGACAGATGTTCCAATCCACTGCAAAGAATTAGTGCTATGTTCATCGCAACCAGTAAGAGCCGACAGTCAACAAAACAAAGAAAGGGGGTGAAGAAAAGGGTTGATGACATCAGCACATTGGACGATTGCGGAAAGAGGATTCCTCATCTCACTGTTGAAAGTTATAATTAGTACTTAACTCGTTAAGAACGGGAACATACTGAGACGTCATGTCAATAAAGTTTTCTTGCTGCCGCTTCCATTCAATAGCCTCGAGCATCTTTCGTCTTTGGACTCCTTCCGCCCATTTCTGTCGGCTGATGTCAGTTATACAGCCAAGGATCCCAACAACATTGCCGTCTGTATCCTTTTCGGCATAAGCAGACACAATAATCCAGGTTGAACCTGCTACGTTCTCGCCACCAATTATTTCGTCAGCGACGAATGGCCGCTTCAGTCGCAGCTCAAACGAAACCTTTTCTCCGTCCAAAAGCTTGGGCCATTCGCGGTTCATTACAGCGTGGTCTTCTTCCATGATGATTCTATACCAGCACTGCCACGAAGCTCAGTAATGATATACACGAGGTGCTATACAGTGACTTACCATTGTAGAAGTTGCATTTAGAGGATGTTCAATGAGCCTGCGAAAATGAGAAGGTTAGCAAGAAATATAAAAACAAACCCAGGAAAACTATACCGGTAGTAATCTTCATTGGCGTATAACACGACGCCGGAAAGGTCGAAATGAAACATTCCCACCGGTGCATGATCAGCCATCCTCCGGAAGCGACTTTCGACCTCTGAAGTTTCGTGCGTTTGAATTGCCAACTTCTTTGACAGAAGATTCCAATCTTGAGTTGCAAATTCCGCAGCCATTTTGCTTCTGCTGATTTCTAGCTCGAGCAGCACGGCGGCCTAATTTCATCAGTAGGGTTTACCTCAGAATTGATTCCGTTCGCCCAAAGCTTACAGCCATTGAAGACGCTAGTTGCCTGCTAAGAAGCTCGATGAAAACACGGTAGTCATCATCAAACCGTTTTCTTGGATTGGTGCCGAGAATCAAGAATCCACGTTTGAAGTCTCCTGTCAGCCGTATCGGAAGGAATATCGCAGACTCATAGACATCAGCGTTATTCGCTGATTTCAAATTCTGTACTAGAGACTCGGGCATGGACCCATCACTTGCTAGAAGAAGCGTATGCGTATCTGAATTTATCATCTCTTGAAAGCTTGGCAAGAAATCCTCAATAGGTTCATCGGTACTGTACTGACTAGGAAATTGGATATGTGGCTCGGGAACCCTTACTAAGCCCTTGAGCACCCAATCATTCAATGTCTGCTTTGGTCTAGAGCATTCACGAGGATTCTCGTTGTTTTCCCAGCCCGAGGAATATAAAAGCGCAAACGGAATGTCGGCGTTCTCTCTTTGCAGGACTCGGAGTAGTTGTCGCCAGAAATCATTCGCCGCCCGCGAGGAACTAATATCTTGAGACAAGAGAAGAAGAAATGCCATTCTTCGATCCATGGTCACCTTTTTCGTTGTATCGAACACTGAATTATAGCTAGGCCTTATTTAGACACATGAAACATAAAAGCACCTCCGACAGGATCAACACGAAAAGAAGGCGGGGCAAAGAAAGACTTACAAAGCTATCCGCCCATCATTGGTGGTGAAGGGTATAATGGATAAAGAGCAGTAACACTCTTCTAGATACCCATCTCTCGCAATGTAGAAGCAGGCGTCATCGATCATCAACGATGTTCCAGTCTCAGCAGCCTTCTCGAATGCTGGAACAAATTCTGCATGCGTTTCTGCCCAAGCTTCGGGAAAGAACTTTCCCATCAAGCCGGGGTGTTTCTCACCCGCTATAAGTATATAAGACTCGTTGTACATCATAGTCTTTGATTCGCCGCAGTACATTGCTGCCGGCCGAGGATCATTCAGCAATATATTTACCATGCGACATAAATCGGTGGACCAAGAGCGAATCGCACCCAGCTCAGTGGAAGCCCAGTCGAACCCCATGAAGAAATTGAGGTGGGGACAAATTGATTCTTTGAACTCGTGCTCAGTGATATCGAAGAGAGTACAATGCTCGGCACTGTGCTGCCGTACAACGTCCTCGAATGAAGTGCCTTTCGGAGACTGCAGCGGAAATGCAGAAATACTGTCCTCAGAATGTGAAGTGAAAGCTGTCGATCGTTTTCGGGGCGATTTCTGGGGTACAGGCCCTTCTTTACTCAGTGGGGGCCGTTTGGGTGGTTTCTGTGGAGGAGGCTGAGCTTGGCTTTGACTAGATTCAGGACATTCCTGTGGGGGAATTCGAGTTTCATTTTGGCAGGACCGCTCAGCTAGACATATATCATCTCGTGAAAGACTGCCCCCCACCTCCCCCACAATGATCCTCCACCTATCCCTCACATTTCTGCCCGACCATGGAATTCCCCAGTATACCGAAGAAGGTAAAGTCGAAGCTTGTGGCGAAGAGACTGCCCACTGCAGAAATGCGACATTCGATGGATCGGTCCTGGCCTCTTTCCCTCCGATCTTGAGTTGATTCCCACGAATAGCTTGTAGTTTCTGAAGACTGACGGTTTGGAAAATAGGTGTGGTGTTTGGATGCGCGTGCAAGTCGAGGACAAAGATTGGTAGGTCAATTGCGGCGAGGAATTCGAATGGCCCGAGGGAACGTAGGTCATTCTTTACCATATTTTCGGAATAATGATGGGTTTTAGGACGCGATAAGAGGTTTCTGTAGGAAGTGGCGAGAGGTGAGGAATAAGAAGAGGTTTTGCTCGCGTACCATCTTTACAAATGCATGTACAGTCGTGGGCTCTCCTTCCGTTTTTGTCGCCACCTTGAATAAAGTCTATTTCTGCGCCGCATGGTAGGTATTCAAGGATCGTAAAGGTCCCTTGGACTTCGTATGTCACAAGAACAAAGCTCGTGCGCACTTGCGATACAACATTCCATGACCCCACGATCCAGGAAAATGTGACATGAGGAAGGGACATTGACTCAGCGTGAAACTGAGGGCTGCTGAAGTTCGACATGCATATACGTACTAGCGAAACTTGCTTCGCATCCATGTACGCTCCCTGACTCTAAAGGAGAACTACTGCAGATTTCTATTTAGCTATCGCCAGCAATTGAGGAGAATGAATTATCTCCCTCCACAGTCCACACACCTTTTTCTCTCCCTCACCTCTGTATCCTCCTCCAAGCCATCAAGCCCCCTACTAAAACTGGGCACCCAAGCATGCCCACCAACCAAAAGCTCAGCAGCCGCCCCTGCCTCTCACTCTTCCTAATCACCTCACTGTACCTCTCATTCCCAAAGCTAACCCTCGAGTACTTTGTCTGCCACCCCAGGCCCGGCACCCACACACTCAACTTTTCCTCGAGCCACTTCCTGGCCGCATACAACGGGCTCACAACACTAGCACGCATCTCGACATAATTTTGCAATGCCAGGTCATTGATAACGTGCGCGTCCGCTTTTCGGTACTCGGAATATTGTTCTAGAGCAACGGATCGGGAAGTTGGGTTTGCGTCGAGCAAGGAGAAGAGGACGGAGATATCTTCGAGGCCTGCGTTCATGCCTTGCCCGTAGAACGGCACCATGGCGTGGGCGGCGTCGCCGACAATTACGATGGAGGAGGAGAAATGGTAGGGTGCGCATTTTATGTTTATTAAAGGGAGGTGGGGGTTTTTGCGGAAAGATGTGATGAGGTCCGAGGGCGGAATGAGGGCAGTTACGCCGGCGAAGTGCGTGTCGAAGAAGGCTGGGACTGACTTGAGATTTGTTTCGAGGTGATTGAAATGTGCGGATGGCATGAAGAGAGTGCATGTGAATGATCCGTTCTGAGATCTGTTAGCCTGTATTGATGATGTGAGTTAAGGAACTCACGGAGCTGGGTATGGCGATGAACATGAAGTCCTTCCCTGGCCAGATATGGAGATGGTTTGGGGATATCCGGAACTTCGACTCATCTTTCATGCCTGGCTCTAACTCCCGAGCTGGAATCTGAAACTCACACCAAAGTGTATCGATGTACTCTTGCTGGTAATCCATTCGCTGGTATTTCATCAGGTGGTACCGGGCAGCTGAATGAGCTCCATCTGCTCCGATCATGAAGTCAAAATCGATTTCAATTTCTCGGGCGCGATCACTTTGAGTACTCCCAGAGACTTCAAACCACGCTTTGTTTTTCTTGAAGTCGGCTCCGGTCAACTTATGGTTGAAAATGAGTTTCACATTGGGCATAGCGTCTAATTCATCGAGGAGAGTCTTGTTGAGTCCTCCACGGTCTACCGCATATATTGACTATGGAACGTAAGCCCCGACATAGGAGTAAATGAAAGACTTACTCGTCCGTGGATATCGTACACTTGAGACTGTTCATACAGCTCTCCTGAAGAGTTCTTGCCATGAATCATACGACCTTTCATGGGAATCGTGTCTTTGAAGATTTGCTCCAGAAGGGCAGGCCGACCGGAATTCCTCATAGCATTGATTCCTCGTTCAGATAGTGCCAAATTGATAGATTTGGTAAAGTTTAGAGGTATTGTCGAAGGGTCTCTAAGATCTAGATGGCTCGGTCAGCTGATAGATCAACAGAGGAAATCCCAACAGAGATGATAAAATATGGCGATATGAATCAAAGAATTGTTAGGCAAAGGCAGCACAATTTCTGTCTCCCTCAGAGTCGAGGCTGTATATTAATGTAAATTGTAGAGAAATGTACGGAAACCGAGGTTCGGACTGTATCGCCACTGCCATCTTGATATCTTGAAGATGAAGCCAATCCCTGCATACCTTGATTTGAAATCTAGCATGATCCCTAGTAAGGAATGGCTCCCAAGGACACTTGACTGGTTGTCTTTCGAGGGAAGGATCTGCTGCAAGAAATAGAGGCCGTAGTGAAAACTTATGAAACGTACCACTGCGTAAATCGTAAATCTCTACATTGTGACCCCGCTGTGCTGCGTACAAAGCGGCCAGAGTACCAACGGGACCAGCTCCAATAACAATCGTCTTCTGTCTCTTGCTTTCCGCCATCAAAAAAGAGTTTTAATCAGTTTGGAGAGAGGAAAAGGTGCAGAGAAAGTCAAGATGAGAAACGGAAGCATGGATGACTATTACAAACTCCCTATTGAGCCGAGCCGACCGCTAGATTCACACCCAGCCCGGGTCTAGCAACCACTCACTCACCCGAGTCACGCCTTGAGAACAACGCGGGCGCGCGGCTAACTTCCTTTCAGTAATCTTTTTACCATTTAACTGCCCCTCCATACTGTACACCAAGTCAGGTAGCACCTGCATGGTCTAACGACATTCTTTGAGACCGCACCTACAGATTACCACCGCCAGCTTCTTGAAGCCGTCTGCCAACCATGGCCTCCGAGTCTCCTGCAAAGCGGAAATGTATGGGGGGTGACTGCGACAACGATGCTGGAACGCTCCAGTGCCCGACCTGCTTGAAGCTGGGCATGAAGGAGAGCTATTTCTGTTCCCAAGATTGCTTCAAGAGGAATTGGGTATGTTCACTCCAAAACTTCTTTCCTGTCCAAGTCGTATCTATTACCTTGAAGAAATCCAACATGCGCATTTTGCTCCACCCTTCTCTTTGTCCAAAACTAACTCTCTTCACAGAGCACACATAAAGCAGTCCACAAAACTCAGAGTAATTTCCTCAGTAACCTCATTCCCCCAAAAGTAATTTCTAAACCCGATCCAGTCACTGGAAACTACAACCCCTTCCCAACTTTCGCCTTCACCGGTCCTCTCCGCCCCGTGTACCCTCTCTCCCCCTGGCGGGAAGTACCGAAATCAATACCATACCCCGATTACTGGAAGGACGGTATACCAACCAGTGAGCAGACGTTCAAGGGCCGCACGAAGATTGAGATTTTGGATAAGAAACAGCAGGAGGGTATGAGGAAGGTTGGTAGGCTGGCGAGAGAGGTGTTGGATATTGCGGCTGCAGCGGCGGTCCCTGGGGTCACGACGGACTATCTTGATGAGATTGTGCATAAGGCTTGCGTGGAGAGAAAGGTAAGTTTCTTGATTTGAGCACTATGTCCAGGAATTGACTGTCTAGTCATACCCATCACCACTAAACTACGGTCAATTCCCAAAATCCGTCTGTACATCCCCGAACGAAGTCATCTGCCACGGCATCCCGGATAAAAGGGTTCTTGTCGATGGAGATATTCTGAATATCGACGTTACACTATACCATGAAGGTTTCCATGGAGATCTCAATGAGACATACTACATTGGCGACAAAGCCAAAGCAGACCCCGACTCGGTGCGTGTCGTAGAAGCCGCGCGAGAAAGTTTAAACGAGGCCATCAAACTCGTCAAGCCTGGAGCATTATTCCGAGACTATGGGGACGTGATAGAGAAGTATGCCAAGGCGCAGAAGTGTAGCGTCATCAAAGCATACTGTGGTCACGGTATCAACAGCCTGTTTCATTGCAAGCCTAACATCCCGCATTATGCGAAGAACAAGGCCGTAGGTGTGGCGAAGGAGGGCATGTGTTTTACTATTGAGCCTATGATTGCGTTGGGTACGCATAGGGATAAGACGTGGCCTGATGACTGGACGAGTGTGACGCAGGATGGGAAGAGGACAGCTCAGTTTGGTAAGTTTGTGATCCTTCTGCCTAGATAACTTTACTAATGATATGACAGAGCATACTCTCCTGGTGACTGAAGAGGGCGTTGAGATTTTGACTGCGAGATTTCCAGATTCCCCTGGTGGACCTATTCCCATGCCAGTAGCAGCGGTAGAGACGAATGGTGCAAATGGGAATGGTGTGCATTGATACCAAGGACGGAAAATCATGACCTTGAATTACAAAACGTTTCTAGCGAACTGTAGAAATATCTTCTCACTTAGGAAATGAGAATCAAAATCTAGATGAAGCAGATTTGAACAGTAAACAAGAACAATAAAACGTGTTGCGTTATTTTATAACTTTCCCCCCTTAACTCCGCGCATGTGATATGACTAAGCGGAAATCGCAAGCGGCGCAAGCAGGCAAGCAAGATCTTCGTCTAAACAATCGCAGAGCTCTTGTTTCTTCCCCACGCCAGCCCCAGCCTCACATTTCATCATTCCGCTTGCGACCTCTGACCTTCCAGCAACCTCACGAAACTTGATCCCGCATACCCTCTTTCTCTCCCCCCAGGACAGAACTCTGCACAGCATCCAAGGCCGAAATTTCTCCTCGTCATAGCGTCCCAGCTCACTACCATACGCCACCACAACCACCACCGATCCGCGATATTATACCAGCGCAAGCTTCAACAAGCTCGACATACGTCTGAGCAGGGATACTACAACATAAAGAGAAATAGGGAGATAGACGCGAGACTATAATCATGATGTCCGGCGAGGCGTGGCTGTACCTCCTAGCGGTACTGATCAATGCCGTGAATCTGTTCCTGCAGGTTTTCTTCACAATTATGTATTCTGATCTTGAATGGTATATCATCCTCCCCTTTCTAGCTTCCTCCTTCCGCCTCTTCTCCTTTACCTCGTAAAATTAAAAGCACAGCAAGCTGACCACAGTGCGAATAGTGATTACATCAACCCTATCGACCTCTGCAACCGGCTCAACACCTACATCATCCCTGAAGCCGCCGTACATGGCTTCCTGACTTTTCTCTTCCTTATTAATGGATATTGGATTGCATTGTTGTTGAATCTGCCATTACTTGCGTTTAATGTTAAAAAGTGCGTCCTTATCTTCATCCCCTTTCCACCATCCCCCTCTTTCATTGTTCCCCACTTGGTTAGAGTTTTTACTAATTAGACAAATGAACAGAATTGTGGATAATGCGCATCTTTTAGACGCTACCGAGATCTTCAGGAAGCTGAATGTGCATAAGAAGGTATGTGTTGTGGAGGGTGGGATGATAGATAAGGCTAACAGGGAAAAAGGAATCGTTCATCAAGCTTGGTTTCCATCTGGTTATGTTCTTCTTCTACCTCTACTCGATGATCGTGGCCTTGATCCGCGACGAATCGAATTGACTTAAATCCTCAATACACAGTCAATACAAGCTGGGGGGGATATAGGAGAATATTCGAGGCTGAATGAGATGGGAAAGCTGGAGCTGCGCAGCGTGGAGTTGTGTATAGGATGAGATACGTCGGGCAGGATAATTACTACTTGTGCAAGATCTGGGACGATTAGACATGATGGCGGTAGTCTTGGGAGGAGTCAAGTGCAATGGGGCATGGGGGCATATTCCATATATTTTGGGCTTCTGATCGAGGTCTTGCGTGGGTGGATAGATACAGATACCTAGTTCGGCGTGCTTACCATGGATGGGTATGCTTTCAATGTGGATGTTTTTATTGTTCAAGCCTCGTGTTCTTTTACTCTCCTGGCATCTAAATGATGCCTCACCAGCCTCACCTCAGCCAACCTTTGAACTCCAATAGCTTAATACAGTAACTCCGCAAACGGATTGGCACGTGACTCAATTGCCAGGACCAGAATATATGTAAGGTTGGCGCTAAGCTTTTTATCCGTGAACCGCATGGGATCTCGAAACTCGCGACAAAACGGACCTTCAGTTCTCAGTTTCTACGGGCCCATCAAACGACAATCTCTCTTCATCCTCCTGGAACTCCTCATCATGGCAGACTTTGGCGCCTACCCGCCCAATATGGCGCCCCAAAATTCCCTCATAGTCCGACAAGCAGCCGGCCCAGACCACGCCGTCGTTCCCTACACAGCAGGAGACCTCTCAAGGCCCTCTCAGGGCCCCGCCAATCCATTCAAAGACGAAAAAGCCACCCTAAAACGCAAGAATGTACTTACGGGCTACGCGGAGGAAACATATATCAGCGAACACACGTTCAGGAGTCAACATCAAGCTGTAGAGGGGAGAAGTATATAGGAGGACAGGCGGAGAAAGACGAGGCGGCGAGGATAAGGAGTAAGAGGCAGAAGAAGGGAGATGCCAGTGTGGCGGAGGGCGACAATGCTTATATAGGCCCGTGGGCCAAATACAAAGCTGTGGAGTATGAGGAAGTTGGTGAAGGTGAGGAGTTGGCTAGTGATGAGTATGAGGAGGTTGAGGAAGAAGAAGAAGAGGTTATCGAGAGCGGTGCTGTGGTGCCCGCATTACCGCAAGCTGTGGCGCGGAGGAAAGAAGCCGAGGAGATGGGTGCAGAGACTAGTGTGTTCGAGGGGACCGAGCAGTATGATTATCAGGGAAGGACGTACATGCATGTACCGCAAGATCTGGATATCGATTTACGAAAAGAGGCGGGGAGCGCAAAGAATTATGTGCCCAAAAAGCTGGTGCATACTTGGAAGAGCCATACCAAGCCTATTGCCGGCCTACGGTTCTTTCCTGGCTCAGGCCATTTACTGTTATCTGGAAGCGCGGATTCGACGGTCAAGATCTGGGACGTGTATCACCAAAGAGAGTTACTACGGACATATTCGGGCCACACAAAAGCCCTTTCAGATTTAACATTCAACACCTCCGGCACACAATTCCTCTCCGCATCCTACGACCGCATGATGAAGCTCTGGGACACCGAAACAGGCCAGTGCATAAACCGCTTCACCACCGGCAAGAACCCGCACGTGGTGCGCTTCAACCCAAGCCCCGAGCACGCCAACGAATTCCTCGCCGGTATGTCCGACAAGAAAATCGTGCAGTTTGATATACGTACTCGCGAAATAGTCCAGGAATACGATCATCATTTGGCCGCTATCAACACGATTACATTCGTGGATGAGAACCGCAGGTTCATGACAACGTCCGATGACAAGTCTCTCCGTGCATGGGACTACAACATTCCCGTGCCCATAAAATACATTGCAGAACCGCACATGTACCCCATGACACGGGCCTCGCTCCACCCCTCTGGCAAATACGTCGCATACCAAAGTTCCGACAATAACATCTTTGTATACGGCGCGACGGACAAGTTCCGGCAGAATCGAAAGAAGGTGTTCAAGGGGCATAATAATGCCGGGTATGGGATTGATGTGTCTTGTTCGCCGGACGGGCAGTTTGTAGCGAGCGGGGATACGGGTGGTTATGTGTGTTTCTGGGACTGGAAGACGTGTAAGATGTGGCATAAAATGCAGGCTGCTGATGGGGCCGTTACGTGCGTGGAGTGGCATCCGCAGGAGAGTAGTAAGGTTGTTACGGCAGGCTTAGATGGCGCGATCAAGTATTGGGATTAGAGAATATATACCCCATCGCATACCCAATTGTATTTGTTATCTTGTGTAGGAATCTTAAGATCGAATCTTGTCAGGTGTTTGCTTGTCTTTCAACTGCTTTCTGGGATTTCTCACGGGCGGTTTCAACTGGTATGTTTTTCCCCCTCCGACGGCTTCTCAACAGCAAATGCCCTACGCTTCACTCTACCCTTTATCTAAAGCCATCATCCCCCTTCACGAAAAACGGCAGTTCTACCTATACCCAAACTCGTCCATCTTCGGCGGACCAAACCTCCTTCACCGCAAAATCCCGATTTTGAGAATATCTCAACATGCCATGCTCACACAAAGTCACCTTAGAAGTAGACGGGAGAATAAGAATATGTTCAAGAGCATTTGTGTATGGTAGGTGAGAGAGACTATTCAAGTAAAGTTGTAGATGGTAATCATATATCCATCCAGCTGTCTATTACTCAAGGTTAGCTTTCTGCTTAAGGGACAGGCACATAGCGTTTTCCGGCATGGCGCCGCATCGCCCGTTGGGTACTTGTACAGCGCCGGTCTCGTGCTCGGGGGCAGGGGTGTTTGTCCAGGGGTCGGGCTGGAGATGGAGATCTATCTGGCTGCTATTCTCAACGTAGTTGTTTTTGGGGTGGCGCTTTGGTAGTTCCGAATGATAGGTTTGATATTGTAGAAGGAGAGGAGGAAGCGGGGAGAACAGGAGCGATTTGGGGGGGGGGTTGATTAGGTGGGGGGCTGGGATGGCGACCGGCGGTATTAGTTATTTTATGGCTTGAGTTTCCCCCTTTCTATTCTCGCTTATCCTGAACTCGACATTTGGGGAAGGTGAAAACTGAAAACTGATACATTAAAATTAAGAGTAGTCACACAGGCAGTCCGGCTAGTATCAAGAAAGTGAAAAATATTGTTCTTTTGACTATTGGACTATTACTTCGGCCGACCTTTGCGTTCTGATGAGCTTGACGAAACGCAAGGGGAAGCCGGCCATCATTCAGTCAATTTGGGAACAGCGCGCATTTACTACAAGTTATATTTCGGTATTTTAATATGGGGAGCTTTCAACGCTTTTGTAAATATTATATTCTCGATCTCAATTACTTTAACACTAACAATCCCCTAGTTTTCAAGAAATACAAGTCCTCTCCGTCATTCAAACCTCCATCCATTTCATCCCAACAGTCGTTTGCGGCATCCTTACCAATGTCGCAACTGGCTTTCTCGTCAAAAGCACCTCCGCTAATTACCTTGTCGGCGGTATCGTCCGTCTTCTCAGCCGTGGCTTCGCTGCTCGTGGCTTTGGTAAACCCAGACTGGATTTTCTGGGCCTGTGCATTCCTAGCTATCTGGCCGATTTCATCTGACGGCATGCCTCTTCTTCCTTTCCCCTTTCAATACAACACAAGACAGCAGCACGGTAAGGACCTCGGTAAGTAGCGGGGAAGTGAGTTTTGAAGCGATGGACAAGGGTATAGAACTACGTTTTACGCGTATTTTGCAGCGATGGTGCTGGCAGGAATAGTCAATGGGGCGAGGTCAAGGACGGCAGGGCTAGGAAGTTAGGCTTCAAGAAGTATTATATTAAATTAGATCAGATCCAGCGATCAGACTGTGCTGCGCTCGCTCTGGGATGCGCAGCGTATGATTGTGGTGGTGAATAGGCTGCGTGGTGGAAAGCTGTTAATGGCGAAGCGGGGTGAACACCCTGCATTCCATATTCAGCTCTATCATATGGATCGGTATAAACTCGTTGCGGTAGCATTGGTTCCGGCACTCGATCCCTACCTGACGGTATGTAAATTGGCTCAGGCTCAGGGCTTTTGTCTAGCTCTTCGGGGACAACGTTCTTTGTTCTGAAAAACCACGCTTTGACTGGTTTGTGGAAGCGCCACAGGTAGATGAGAAGTCCGAAGAAGAGCATGAGGCCGAATATTGAGGCGATCCCGATGCCGATTTCTAGGTTTGTTAAGACGGGGGCTGATGGCTCGGGAGCATAGGGTGCGGTGGATGTCCGATTCGAGGCTCCCACCGGAGTGGTGGTATTTGGCTCCATTGTGCTTAGATGTTTGTGCTTGAAGAGCTGGGAGAGTTGTGGTTGACTAGTGTAAACTAAGCAATCCAGGTTTTGCTAATGTAAAGTAGCGCATCAAAGCGCTGATTCAGCAGAAGTTATATGTGTGTTGCAGGAGTCTGTTTTGATTTGAAAGGAAAGTTGTCTATTGTTAGGCTGGAGACAATATTTTCCTGGGGACAAAGAGCATTGTAGAGTCAGGATACTCTTTGTTAGTCTTCATTCCGAGTACTGTATTCGGACAAAGTACTCGAAAGAACCTACCGACGTGTCCAAAGCCAAGCTTGATGATTGTAGTAATAGGCCCAGGGACTGTGGCAGTTCAGGGTGGCATGCCATACACAATCTAGGTACAGGGAGGAGATTTGATTTGCTAGTGCTACCGACTCGAGTAAAACGTAAGAATTGAGAATTTACTTGCTCATCGAACTTGACATCTCGCCCCAGGACTGGGACTGAGACTGGCACTTGTTTATTCATTGCTGAAATGGAAGGGGATGCTTGAAGGAAATACAAAGAAACCCCAACAGAGAGAGCGAGAGCAAAAATCATTTTGAATAAAACAACCTGACACCCTTCAAGAAACCTTTCATCTCAGAACAGGTTTCAAATAGCCACCGATCACAAAACCGTCCGGTCAGGGCTTCAGGGAGCCAGCGCAGGGGGGTTTCTGGCCAATGAGAGTTCGAACTTCCGCGTAACCATAGTTGTTATATCTCGAACGATCTCACCCGCAATGCTATCTGGTTGACAGTAACCATTCTTGTCACCACGTACTAAACTGCGGATGGTCAAGTCCTGGACGTTTCCAAGTCGTGTTAAAGGATAAAATACGCCTGATTCCACAAGTGCTTCATTGGCCTTTTTGTTGGCGGCGTACTCGAATGGATACCCCTGTAAGCAGAGATTTTCGGTCAGTTTCACAAAGTAAGAGAGCCACCACTTATTAGCATACGCAACGCATGGGATTTCGAGAAGTAAAGATACATGTGTAAGTACCGTATATGAACGTATCGGAACTAAGAATAACTCACAGCTTTTCTCGACTCATTCGCTTCATCACTCGTATCCATAGCGTCAAACTTAACCTGGTTGGGGTAATTCACGCACATCTCCATAGATATCCCAATGGAAAGTGACCTCACAAGTGTCGAGTTAGACATGATCTTCGTGAATTTCTCGAGCATCGAGAAATAATTGCTCGAAAATACATTTTCAAAACATCGCTATCGTAAGCATTAACATTCATTTGGCTGTCGACCCTGCAGGTCAAAGAAGGTAGATCAATGCTAGTTGTGCCACAAAAAGTTAAGTCAAAATTGAGGTGAACCCTTCGAAAACGAGAGAATACGTGAGGCTCGACCATACCGTCTAGCTTAGGGGTGGTATAGACGCGATCTCCGTTAATCAGATGTTCTCCAATACCATGAAGTGGATCATGCCTCCATATTCTCGAGTGTGCTATAGTAGGTTCGATATAACGTTCCGGGGCGAAACCCAAATCGGATGGTCGTAGTATTATTGTAAGTTGCGAGTAGAAGAGAGCCACAGCTTCGGAATATATCAAACGACAAGTCCGAAATATTGCTGTAGGTCTGCAGTTCAGATAGTACACAAAACGCCGGTCCACCATGTAAGGGTCGTTATTTTCGTCATCACAGTCGCTCTCTGAATCATCCCCGGGTTCAATCATGAAATCACATAGTTCGGCATTGAAGTGGAAGGAATATTTGTCACCACCAGCACTAGTCTGTTCGAGGTAGTATTTCGAGCCCGAGAGGAGAAGGTAACGGTATATGTTTGTGCGGATCTCTATAGTCATTGTTATCCTAATCAGAAAGGTTGTTATGCAAAATAGATTATACCTGGAGGAATACGCAGCAGATGGCATCTCCCAGACGGATGCTCGGCCTCCATGATAGCTAATTAGAGGCGGACGGGTCAAGGCCCAGAGTTGATCAGATTATGCTGAGGTTTCGAGGAGAGACGTCGCGGGAGAGACGCGGCGCGCCCATACTTAATAAACGCGTACCTCAAGCTAAGGTGGGTCTACTTTACTTGCACTTCACTCCTTGTCATATTTTCCAACACCATAGTCAAGAAACCCCACTGATACATAGTTGGGAGTTATCAGTCGTATGCATGCCGATAAACATAAGTCTCCATTTGCCGCTCTTTAGAATTCGCAGCTTTTCTTCAGATCTTGGGCAGTTATCCTCCAATAAATCAACAAAGGCTGTTGATCAGCTCCCAAATTGATATACACCATGGTAGAAGTTGGAAACCTGTCTTTATCAGAATGCCATTTCTTGCGCATCCCAATAGGTACGTATAACGCAAGAGTTGTTGCCCCTGTACTAACAGTGTGCGGTAGAAATACGAGCCCAGATATTCCGTTATCTCCTCGCCCCTTACACCATGAGCTTTTTGGACCCATTTGCCCTCACGGACGATGTTGAGAACAGGACCAGCAGTGAAAGTGACGAGGAAGCGGTCAATGCGGATACAGGGGCCACAAAAAAGGAGTCGATGCGATATCCTACGATCCTACGTGCCAATCGACAGGTTTACAACGAAGCTGTTTCAATCCTCTACACCGAAACAATACTTTGTATGGAAGCTGGGGCCATTTTCTGCTTGCGCCCAGAAGCTGACCTTGGAAGTCCAAGCAAGAAAATATGGAAGCACAATCCCTTAGAATACCATGGGGAGACCAATTCAAAGGGCAACCCAAAATACAACATGTCGATCCTGGACGGTCGAATGGAGCCACACGTTTTTGCCCGATTCGAACGCATCGAGATATATATTGACCTGGACTTATCCGGCGGAGACTTAATGGTGGCACAGGTCGAAATCGATGAGAATTTCAATATTGATGCCGATGACATCAAAAACTACACGTCAATTATACGACGTACGAATTTGTTCAAGGACCTGGCTATAGTTCTAGCTAGATCACCCGTGTTAAAAAGTCTCCAACTGGATCTGTCTGTCGAAGTGGATGTAGCATATCCCATGAATATTCCGGAGAGCGAGGACGAAGATGAGGATGACGAACTAGACACACTCGAAGACCAATACATGCTCAAAGTTAATAACTTGGCCACGGATATTCTGATCGAGAGCGGCTTGCTCGACCCGTTCAAATTGCTTTCCAACATTGAAATGTTTGACCTCAAAGCTTCTGATGTAGACATGTTGAACCCTAAGTTTTCGGGCGACATGTATCGCAAGCTTGTACCTAGAACTGCGAGGGTAGTTCAAGAGCTGAAACAGGCAATTGAACGCAAGTCGTGAGCAACATGATGCTCACTTTACGAGCGCTCGATACATTTCTTTTTTACCTATGGCTGCATCCGGATCCCATACTTGGGCGGACTCGGGGATTTTGTTGGTTTGAGAGAAGGGAAGAAGGCAGCAGGCAAACGTAGCATTGGTTGACCATTTGTTGGCTCTGAGGGAAAACATTGGCTATTTACATGGAAGAAGTGATCAGGCGATGACCTTTATAGTTTGCTTAGGCTTGGAACTAGCTACACGCCGGCATCTGCTCCAAAAAGAGTGAGAAACCCAGGTGCCGAATTGTGGCCCGTTCCCCCCTGTGGAGACTTGACTGTTCGAGTTGTGGGTTGAAGGTGTGGTTGTATTGTAGAGAGTGTGGAAGGAGCTAGCTATATACCCGTGGCAGCCTGAGGCCCCACAGTCACCCCCTCTCTACAAAGAAGCCCTTAGTCCATATCCCTTTTCTCCTAATTATGCTCTTATTCTCCTCCTAGAACCCCTGCTAATGCTGCATAAACGTGCAAATGTTTCCCCCAGCCTAAGTCCGCCAATGCTATGTCCTCCACATTCCTCCACACCGCGTATATTGTACAATGTCGACCGTATATGAGTACTGGAGACGAGGAATCGCTTGTAGGGGAGCGAGGGCCAAATGAAGCTAAAACTATTATAGTATGAATAGCTAGGAGAAGTCGCGTGAAAGGGCGCGAGAGCCAACCGTAAGAAGCTGAAAACCATTGTAGTATAAATGGCCTAGGAGAAGTCGCGTCGAAAGGGCG